>JAUZND010092206.1:22709-45844 GCA_034780555.1 Coelogynopora nodosa | reverse complement strand
TCTTATTAATTCTTATTAATTCTTATTAATTCTTATTAATTCTTATTAATTCTTATTAATTCTTATTAATTCTTATTAATTCTTATTTAATATTTTTAATTCTTGGTAATTATTGTTATTTATTATTAGTTCTTGTTAACTCTTATTAATTCTTGTTAATTCTCGTTGATTATTGTTAATTCTCGTTGATTCTTGTTAATTCTCGTTGATTCTTGTTAATTCTTGTCAATTACTTACGTACATTCTTAATAATTCAGTTTAGTCTACTATACTTACATCCCACTACTTTGTTCTTCTAAATATCCCACAATTACTGTAGTTAAATAATATCAAAATTGTTTTATTTGATTATATAAAAAAGTAAATACAAATGATATATTTATTTAAATATTTGGAGTGTACTTATTTTAAAAATATATTTTTTTAGAAAGTTCGATGTAATATATGTTGTGAAATATAAACCAAACACAGTCAGTTTAAAATTTGAAATTCGAACGTAACGTTTTCATATATTTCAGCTAATTTAATCTATACATTTTTATTTTAATTCAATACCTTTTCCATTAAATTCATTCAGAATTACTATATTTTTATTCTATTTTTTTATTATATTCATATTTAGTGCTGCTGGTTTAGGGAAATATTAAAATGTATCTATTATTTCGAGAATAGGAAAAAAAATGTAAATATAATGTTTTGCCATAAATTATTAAATTATTGCTCAATTTTATGGATATATTATGAAAAATATTATGATAAAAAATAAATTACACTGTTTATTTATTACCGTTTATTTGTGGACAATATATATACATATATTAATAACATTTTAACATATAATAATAATTTGCCTATAATTTTGCCTATACAAAACTTTAATATCACCCGAAATGAAAATTGCAAATTAATTTTTTTTTAATTATATAGATCGATATAAATTAGTCGATAATTTTTTTTTTTAAATTTCAAGCAAGATATTCCACATTTTTACCAATTCTTTGTCATCAACAATTCTGCCAACATATAATATATACAAATAGGAATATAAAAATAAAATTTTCATGATCCATGTAAAAGTATATTTATACGATGAACGGTTTATAATATTTTAAATATCAAAATATTTCTTTCAAATTTTAATAATAAGAGTATCCATAATGTTCATGAATAATCAATATTATAAAATGTAAACATTTTATTGTATTAAAATATCAGAAGTAGTATTTCTTCATTCAAACAATATATATAACAATTTCCCGTCTGCAAATTAATCATTTTTAATTATTGTTTTCTCATTGCGGTAAATACTATAAGATACATTTTCTTTTATTATGTATTGTCATGTCTTTTAACACAACATTATTTATAATACATTTTGATACATATTTCTTTGCGATTTGTGGGCATCCTACAAGTCACTTGATTCTCAATTGAGAAAAAAATGTGATATTTGTATATAAACATAAGTTAATTGCAGCGATTTTCTGCCGGATTCATGCTAATCAAATAAACGAAATGACGGTAATTATTGTGAAAACTTGTAAAATCATATTTAATTTCTCTAGTGCAAGTGCCCCCCACTGTATTGAAATAAACTTCCTGTAATTTAAAGAAAATGCAGTTTACCAGCGTTACTTAATTATTCAAATCGGATATGTTTTCTTTAACATTTTAATCTGACAGTACATGTTATTTCTCAAGTTTTAAATGCTATAAATAACGTTATAACAGCAAGATAATATGAGTAGTGGTGAAAATAAAATATGTTTCCATTTTTGTGTTTTTTCTAGTAAATATTGTACAAATGCGACATTTTACATATTTGCTTTGTTAAAAGTTTACCTTAAGTAGTTATCACAGCATTTTATGCTAATAGTAGATAGACTGTTATAATCAGAAATCGGTTAAAGCCGATCAACAAAGCAAATCAACAAAGTTATCAAATATGTTATTTTCAAAAATGTGCAATATTCTTTTAGGATATATCTCGGTTTTCGATCCAAATTACAATTGACAGCAAATTAAGCTGCGAAAACATCTAATATTTTGACAATCCTAAATGTTGTCAATATTTTAATAAAAATATATTTAGCTCGTCAAAAACTATCTATAATCTGACATTGGCATAAACAGTGTACTATAATGTAATTTTTAATTGTATAATAAAATAATTTTATAAATTGTAAGCTGTATACTTGTCAATATGTTGTGTACTGTTTATGCTAGAATACTATTATTGAACAAATTGTACATTTTCAGGGGGGTAGAAACTTTCTATTGCATATTTTTTTATAATTTTTTTACTTGGCATACCTATGTTATTTATTATTTTCATATTTTTATATTGATTGTAATGCTTCGTATTTTAATCATTGTTCATATACTCCATTCTTCTTCTGTGGTAAGGAGGGGTCGGAGCCTTATTGCCAAACTTTCCGTAGATTACAGAAGGTAACGAAAAAGTTTTCATTAGTCAACTAATAATATGTTAGCATTAGTTGTTGTTTAAGTTTTATTTTTGTGTTTTTGCTTCAGCAAACCGCGAGATTATTCTCAATTTACAAAGCTAAAACTGATTTCGTGATTATTTTCCGCTCAAGTTTAAAAAATTATTTTTTTAAATTCAGTCAATCTAAAAGTAACTTTAAAAAAAAGAGTGTACGGGAAAAATGCGTTTTTTAATACATACAAAAACATACGTAAACCATGCAAGCTGAAATATACATATACGTTTTGAAGCCATACAATATACGTTCTTATACATTTATTGATTACAGTAGATTAAATTAATTTAAAATTATAAGTGTGATAACTAAATGCTGGCTAAATGCAACAGACAGTTTATTATTTATGAATCAACTTTTGTTCATAATGAGTGTAGCAAACGTCCATTTTTTAAGTCTTAGCGCTGAATTATTACTCTGAAATTCAAATTAGAGAATTGTTAACGACGACATTGGGAGAAGACAGTAATAAGCCAAGAAGGGTTCCGACAATAGTTTAGGAATTTAGAGTTGGTCGCGAGGTTGTTGGAGAGAGTCGTTGGTTCAGGGAGGCGTCGTTCTTTTGAAACGGAGGAAAACATCAGGATAGTGGCTTATTTCAAATTTTAATTAAAATGACATATTTCTAATCATATATTTATTAAATATTCTGTACTTACGAACTGTTTTTCTGTACTACATTATGTAGATACATGTACTTTGTATCTATTATTAATTTATTAATGTTTGTATTAAAAAGCCATACTAAAGGTTGTATTTAAAAAACGCATTTTTTTCAGGACACAATACTTATTATATTGACAAAGTAATTTATATTTAAAATCAATTACTTATTCCAAATGACCTTGATGTTTTTTCACAAATTTGTTTACTAGAAACCTGTAATAACTATGGAAAATAATTATTAATGTTTTTGGTTTTTTAAGCTGAAAATCTCAACTTAATTTTTTTGGAAATTGTCTTCTTATTATAGTATAGTAATGATTTTATGTTTGAAAACGTCTTGAGGCTTTTACTAAAAACGAAATAATATGTTGTATCGATTTTAAAGATTAATTCAGAATGCGCATGTGATTAAATATTAACATATTGCTAGTGTTTTATTATGTATCTTTTTATTTTGTTTATAATTATATTATTATTGTCAGATTTTTTTTTAGATAGTACATTTTGGTATTATATAAATAACACTGTTGATACAATTTCAATTACATTCAGAAAAAATGTATTTGACAGATTGCTTCAGAGAGGTTTGGATTGGAATAGTAAAGAAATACATGTAATACAATTTATTCTTTTTAATGAATGAAGGCATGCAATTTCTTTTTAATATGTCAACGTACGTATGTATCATATGTATATGTATAAGTATAAGTAATAGTCAATATTTGATTTAATATTATATTATACATCTCATGTTCATTTTATTTGTATGAAAGTAATTCGCAACTCTCCAAATATAAGACGTTTATGTCCATGGTGATGCAGCATAAATATTTCTCATTGTATTAATCAGTGACATATAAACTCAGGAGTCGATTCTGTTCATAGTTTTTTTTTTCCCCAATAATTTTGTCCAGTAATCATATCCAGAAAATTGTGTTGTACTAGCATAGCTTTATTTTTTTTGGTTATTTTTCAGAAATACGATAAACTAGTAATAACCTACTTTATATTGAATGTCCACAATTATTTTATACACGATTAAATATTACATGTATTCATTTAAAACAATTACCTTATTTTCTTTTTCAAGTACCATTTCTTGATGTGTGAATGTATAAAGCGAAGTTACACATTTTAGGTGCTCACGATTATTTAGATTTCGAACATTTTAAAATGTTGTTTGCAAAACTTTTTTTCATAATTTCACCATTGGACTAAATTAGCGAAACTTATATTAACAGTCTGATTTTTAAAATTATATAATTAGAATTATTGATAACAAATTAGAATTAATTTATTAATAGTAGACGTTTGCAAAAACCGGATGATTCATAATGAAAGTAAACTTACAGAAAAAGTAATGCATAATATTTAGAAAATTGCTTGCTATAGTTACCTTCGTCTGTATTGGTAATTAATGATAAATAATCAAAACAGATACGTTTTACGTTTGCATAAGATAAATTATTGATTATTTTGAAAATATCTGATTACTTTATCATGAATTTACAATTGAATAATTATTTTACTAAGACTCAGATATGATAAAAAAATTATTTAAATGTTAATTTTCTTTATTATATTAATATAAATAATAATTAATATCATTAATTTTTATTATTAATGTTTATAATAATTCTTAGAGCTCTCCTCACTGAACCCTGAACTCGCATTGAAACGGAAGGCTACTGAAAAACATTTGATGGTGTCAGTTTACAAAGCATCGTTTTTAACCCTGGCCTAGCAGTAGCAGGCTGTGCCGGGGCGCATTTATTATCCTATTTAAGCGGGAGAGTACCTACGTGATGCGGTCGGTCAAATTGAACCAACACCATTTAGAAAACATGCAATTGCAACAGTAATGGTATGTTGAAGCTTTTTCAAGCGTCAATATAGTGACGATTATATATGCTGTTTATAAGGCATTCGCTTGGGAGGGAAATAAAGTAAAAACAAACCGTTCTTAGCCTATTTTTGTTTACTAATGACATCCTTCTAATATTATCGGTAGACCATCACAGACAACTTATTTAGCAGAAATTGTTATGAGCACGTAAGGGATCTGTGAAATTTGTTAAATAGATCAATAATCAATTAAATTTGTTCAATAGATCAATAATCAATTAAATTTGTTATATAGATCAATAATCAGTTAAATTTGTTCTATAGATCAATAATCAATTAAATATTTTATAGATCAATAATCAATTAATTATTCTATAGATCAATAATCAATGAAATATTCTATAGATCAATAATCAATTAAATATTCTATAGATCAATAATCAATTAAATATTCTATACATAAATAATCAATTAAATATTCTATAAATCAATAATCAATTAAATATTCTATAGATCAATAATCAATTTAAGAATTATGCTGGTGCAGAAAAAAAATGTTTTGTGTTGGAAACGATCAGACATAGCTTGGATTAGTTTGGCCCATCACACTTGATGCTCCTAAATACAGTTAAATTACAATACAGAAACTTCGACTAAAAAGATTATAGAAGCTGATATTTATGAAAATTCCATTTCATCCTACCTCATAAAGCATTTTATAAAACGTTAAGACTGAGAAACTGAGAAACATGAGTACATTTAACAGCTCTTTAACCATGCTTAATCAATTTTCCGCTCGGCAATTAGTTCCAAGATCTTCTTAGGGGAAAACACAAGGTCCCTTCGAAGACATAAAAAGCGTGGAATCCCTCTCTGGATGATCAGATATAAAACATTTTTGTACATAGTTCACCGCAGCAAGGCACCTGAGAAAAAGCAATCAATACCTCATTTTTTGATGTTACTACATTCATGAGATATAGTGCAAACTGGATTGAGATGAATGAGTGTGATTGAGATTGTGGAAACTAAAAACAGACATGCTGTAGACACCTACGGGTCTGTCAGAGTCAGTGAACAGACTGTACAAAGCGAGCTATGCGTAAGGACACAAATTTTATTAGTGTATAGTTGGTTCAATTTGTTTTTGTTGTTATTTATTGGCGGTTTTAATATCTGGTATAGTATTTATTTTATTACGATTATTTGGTATATTTGTCTACTATATGCGTGTCGATCAGATGTCCCGCTATGCTACACAGGAAAAGAATATGGGGATGGTAAAGAAGATTCACGCTGGTTTTTAACGTTAATTTGTTTTATACATGTGCGCCTCTATTTGATAATATTGATTATTGTTTTCCCTAGTTTTTAAAATGGGTCTAAATGTGTATTATTAAAGTTTCCATAGTGTTTAATTTATCGTTATATGTGATAAATTTTCATAAGTCATAAAAATATTATCCAAAGTTTTAAAATATTTCTAATTTTTCTTAAATATATACTAATTTTACTATTGGTGTGTACGCGATATGCCAGAATTTCAATTAACATTACAAGATTACTTTTTTACGTAATTAATTTTCAAACGCAACCAAATTTGCTCTACTCCCAATTTTGAAATATTTATTGCCGACATGTTAATCATTTTCTGTGTTCCATACTGAATTAGAACACAACTGAATCGATAAAGGGTCTGTCTGAGATTAAGTCTGTCTCCTCCAAAAAAGAGCATTTAAAAAAAGTGACCCTTCTTTAACTTCTGTTATTTATTTTCTGAGGAGTATTAAGACCAATAAAATATTAATGAAGGCAGCTTTCACATATTTTTAACTTACTGAGCATATATTATGTTATTTAAACTTCATATACTTTTTGAGGAAACAATTTTTTTATATATTTAACTATGATATATATCTACAATAACTATCCTCTTCAATAACTACCCTATTTACAATATCCATCCTAGATATATTTTCATATTTTAAAACTATTCTCTCCTGTTATATCTATGTATATAATTACTAATTGTATAAATGTATCTATTAATATTTTCAACCTCTGTACCATCTAATTACCATGCTCTGATTCCCATTTTAGCCTAATAAACGCTTATTATTATTATTATTATTATTATTATTATTATTATTATTATTATTATAATATTCTGAATGTTTTATAAAAGATCATTTGCTAATTTAATGAAAAAAAATGTGTAATTATTTTACCAAATTGTAAGTTTCCACCATATCTGGAAGTAGTCAAACAAAAGGTGGAAGCAAGTAAACAAAAATATCGATATTATTCTACTTTTTATTATATTGCCCAAAAATGGAATCCAATTAGATTGGATTAGATAACAAAAAATGTGCTCATTTATTATGCTTGTAAAGTAATGTTACATACTTTCTTCCACGAATACAGCAGTTTTTGACCGGAAAATTCCCAGACATCAGAGAGATTTCAGGAACAGGATATTAATTATAGTATTTAAAGCTTTTTATACTGTCAAATACCAGCGAACATGGAAAGTTAAGAACGAGATTCAATTTCTCTACCAAAATATGAAAGTAAATTCAGACATTGTAATCGACCTTTGTTATTCTTATGACACCAGACTACTAACTCACATTCAAAATGACTTGCCATTATAGAAATTAATCCATATTTTTAACATAAATCCCGTAGATCATTCCATTAGACATTAGTGTTGGGTCATAAATATATCAAAGGTTGTTTACAATTTCTCCACATATGCTCATACTGTAATTGATTTTTGCTAAGGCTGCCGACATTCAATATATGCTGCATAAAATATTGAACAGGAAAGCAAGAGAACGCGCCCCTTATTTCAAACAACATGCACCTTGTCCCATATTAAACCTGCAAGTCTCTGTATCTGCATTCAGTTATAATTATACAAACGTTGTCTGATTTGAGTAAAGCGATTGAAGCATAGCGATCACATGTATCAGAACTCCCGTTTTTTTAAACAAATTTCTAGATTTCATTTTAGCTTACATAATATTATATATTTCAATCACTCTCGTGAAATGTATCTAAAGTATGCTTCCTCTTGGTAAAAGTTCTTACTATGTTTATTGGTATTCCCATTAACTCTAATAATCCAGAATCATTCTTTTGAGTTTTTCTAATTAATATAAATCGTTCTTCTTCATCAACCAATTAAAAAAAAGTTCAATATATCTTATTTTCCCCATTTTGGATTATGACTCAAAATAATCAATTTAAATGTGTTTTCTATTTTAATCAATAAATTTACCAAATTTAAATAGTTTTATCATTGATTCTGAGTAAAGAGGATAGAATCGATTATTTTAATCAGGATTTCAATTATTTACAGAATCTGCATTTTACTAGTTTGCTGCCTCTGCAGTACTAGTTGTAAACTAAGCTAAGTTTGACACAAACGTACAGGAGAACCATAATTTTAATTCACTAATGGAAATTAAAATGTCAATATGATTTATGCACAGACATGCAGGACTCTCGAATTTTTCATGTAGAGTTTATTCCTTTTATCAACGTCATTTTTTCCGAATCCCCCGATCCTAGAACAAAGGCGCATGTTTCTTCTACCTTAGCTTTGCCGTTAGAAACTACTAATCCACAAGAGAATAGTAACACCAAAAATGAAGAAAAAATCATTTCAGCTGCCTTAGATATCATTATATCGTGTGTCAGGAAAGAAAAAGTAGATACAATAGATTTTATACGGACTCCACCGCGTGCTGCGGCGACATTCAAGCGATTTATAAATCAACAGATTAGAAATCCGCATACTGCGCTCATGGATAATTTGCAAAAAAATCGTAATTCATTGCAGTCATTAATATTTAGTCCTGAAATACCAATTATTGCCCTTTGTGAAATTCATTTATTTCCGTTTTTTGGAAAAGTTGTTATTGCATACATGCCGAGAAAATATGCAATTTCTTCAGAATCTTGGACTAAATTTATTAACGACGTTAGTTTAGGTCTTCATAATCAAGTAAGCACAACCGGTGTATATTTTGTACGCATAGAAATTATTTAAAAAAAAAGTAAAACAAATGTATTATGACATTTTAATAAGTTATAAGTATACAATTTAATTTAATTTTTTTGTTAACATATTAAAACTATAACATATAAAATGTTACCTAGTAATCGCGATTTAATCGCGTTAAATAAGTTTTTTATAATATAAAATGGTATAAGATATGTAAATTGTTTTCTGTTGGATTCTAGAAGTTTTTGTGCGTGTCAAATATGCAACTGAATCCAAAATTTATTTGTATTTTTGTAGTGAAATGTCATTTATTGATTTAGTTAATACACTGGGGTGTCTGGTGCCACAAATTGAATATGAATAGTATTTTGCTGGAAATTGATAGTTTTAGTAATCAGTTTCATATTTCTCTAACGATAACTTATTCTCTTCTTACCCACACAGGAACGAATTACGCAGGATATTGCGGCCCTTGTTATGAGCGCCTTACGGCCACATGGCGTCGGGGTTGCTCTTCAAGTAATGTTCAGCTGTAAATTGAACAGTAGCGGAATGTGGGATAACAAACAAACTATATCCAGCTGCACACTTGGAGCAATGCAAGACGATTTTGATGCTCGGAATCAGTTTTTAACGCTTATTAATAGTTGGACATAATTTACCTATACCGGCATGTCTTATACGCTAACGAAAAGATTATTTTTTTTAAATGTGGAAACTTACTTTGTAGATCTCATTACGTATTCAAGTAAATTGCAGTTATATATATATATTATTATTATTTTAATCAATATTGTATACGTAATGTATGAATTAAATATTGTGTTATTGTCCCCGTAATTTTATGTATTGCAAATATATATGGTACATACTGTATTTTGCTAACAAATAGTATTATAAAATTTAAACTATACCAACCAGTTTATGAATAAAGGCTGACACATAATTTTATTGCACAAATAAAAATGTAAGTATTTAATACACGTAATAGCTGTTTCCTGCAGTATGTACACATTATGAAATTTTAGATTTATAAATTACTAGAATTGAGGTACAACAAATAAATCAATTTAAATGCATGATTTATTATTTTAAAACAAAAAAATACGGTTAATAATAACATTAAAATAATTAAATACAACATATTATTTAGTTGAAATAATTTTATTAATTGTAATTTATATGTGAATCTTATATACTAAAGTGTGTCAATGTTTCATTTTTTTCATATATTCATAATCGTATATATAATTGCCAAAGAGTAAACGTTTAGATTTTTTTTAAATTTAATAATTCATCAATCAATTTATTAATTTATATATATAAGCCTATAAAACAGCTTTATGTTGTGATGAATTAAGATGAATTTCGTCATCAATCAACACTGTATGCACCCACCACCATTGGTTTTTTCTGCAGGATTCCCGTGAGATTGTCGCGGAATTAGTATAAGACTTTCACCTTCTGAAAAAATCTCGCACAAACTGTACACATCGGAATGGGAATATATGAGAAAATAATTTTAAAGGGGAAGGGAGTATATTATGATAGCACTTGATAAATTTTAAAACCTATCGTAAATGGAACATTATTTAAAAATATCGACCGATTGCGGCGTTCTAGTTAATGTTTGGGAAACAATGTTTTATATTTATTTTATTTTTTAATTTTTTTTTTATACTTTTTTGATACCGTGAAATCGGGTCATGCATAAATCTTCATAAAATAGTCGTCGGTTATCAGCGATCCAGTTTTCAATACTTAATTTTTAATGTTTTGCGTCAAAATACTGACAATTGCATGGTGATTTATATATTCCGATAAAAGACACTATATCCTACCTGAGTGAATAAAAGGTAAATTTTTTGATAACATATTTCTACAGTGCTAATTGAATATTCAATTTTTTTATTGACTGATTTTTTACTGTATTTTTTATTAATATTTGTTATGAACTTGTAGTATTTTTGGCTACTATGACTTTGGTATAATTTGGTATAATAATAAATTTGGTATAATAAATTTAAAATTGATTATTATTTTGTTAAAATGATTTTTATTCTATAGTATTGATAAAGACTGAAGGTTGTATAATATAATTTTATAATATTTATGTGTTGAATGTATTAAAACAATTTAAGCAGATAGCTTTACCTTTCATGTAGTCAAAAGCGGAGTGTCAAAAATACACGTATAGAATACTTTTTTAAACATTTCTTTTGTTCGCTTTATGCCAAAGACTATATATTATTAACAAGAAACCGCATTCAGTGGTTTTAAAGAAATCAATTAATTATTCCGATATTTTAATTTTTTTTTATTTAAAAGAAACAATCAAGTTTCGATCATAACATTTCTTCTCGGGAGACTACACACGAACAAGTGGTGTGTCAGCCATGCTTATCAATCTCAAATGGGACAGTTTAAAAAAGAATAAAGAATTTCCTCAATGACTATGATGTACAAGATTTCGAACGAAAAAATAGCTATTCCAAAGGGAGAATATCTTCACCAATTTGACAATATATCACATCAAATACAAGAGGCCATAGTAAAAATATCCGTGTTCCTCGTGGAAGAATGTCAATTTACCAACAAACATTATTTTCCACACCATCAAACATTGGAACATTCTACCAGCTGAAATAGTGGAGCTCATAGAAATGTGAGAAAGACTTATATTACTTATATTTCTATGGTGGAGCTCGATCCAATTGAAAACTTAATTTCAAAATTTTGTAGCCAATCGCAGTGACCCGTGTATAATGGATGATGGAATAAATTCTCCCATTCAGTAATGGAAGAAGAAGAACAATTAGAATATCGATCAACAGATAATTTATTGTAAAAAAAAATTATTAATAATTTATTGATCATTTTTACTGAAATTGGTCGATATAATATTTTATTACTCATATATACGTAAAATAGACTTGCTAAAATATAACTAAGGTTTGTTACTATAATATTTCAGTTTTACATTTGAAGTAATCTATTTGCATTAACAATTTATACTAAACGTAGTATTTGCGATGACAGGTGACAATTATATTTGGTGGAATTATTTCGTTTTAATCCAGCATCATTTTAAGAATATTTAAATGTTCTATATTTTATTTAATTTTCCTTTTATTTAGTATTATTAATGGAAATCTACGCATTTCATATCCCTCTAACATACTTGTTTAGAATCTACAATATATTGTCTTTTCAAATTCTTCTACTACATAATATTAAACTTGTAATGCTGTATTTAATGTTATAGCCATCATTTTAATATTATTTTAAACATTTTAAAGGTTACAGTTTTCAATCATTTTCGAATTAATCCATTCTTTGAAAGCGGATATTTGGTTTTGTAACTAATGAAGTTTATGATATAGTTAATTTTTGTAATAAACATGATAGTTTAAAATTAAAATGAACCAAATTAAAAATTATAAATTAAACACTTAACATTTTTTTAAATACCTAATGCTGAAATCACTTTAATCAAAGTAATATTAATAATAGTCAATTATTCCATTAATAAAGTTGTTATAGAGATACAAACCATTGAATATGTTGCCTAATGTCTATATCATATGTCACATGTCACAACTAATTCTAAAAGCACAAACCATCGATTTAAACCAATACAAATATTTTACAATATTCTCCAATCTCTATTATAGATACAGTCACAAAATTAATAGCATTATTGCGTGTTTTCAGTATTATTATTTCACGGTTTTGCTAATTATTTATAAAGTAGGTAGTGTACATTTAACATTTTCTAAATTTATATTTTTCATTTTTGGAAAATAATATTTATTTGCTGCATACATAGGTAAGTTTTCAAAAAATTAATTCACATTAGGAACTCAAACGGCAAACATTGTCTAGAAAATGACCGCCTAAATTAATTAGAATATCAGTATAAAAATGTATATCAATTAAACAAATAATGGGAATCCAACTTTAAATTTATATTTCTTACTATCTGTATAAAATATTAACCAATTAAATATGTTAATGAATCAATAATAAATCGTAAAATAATAAATCAAAAGCATAAATCAATATTGAGATACAACAGCAACAACACAGATATACTTAAAATAATATATTTTATTTCAAAAAAGCATTTGAATAGACTGCATGTGCTCAACAAATTTTGTTTCAAACAAACTAGTTGACTCTAGTCTAAATTAATACCAGTATTGTTTGTAATACAGTAGAAGTTTTTATAAAACATAAATTGTACAGGTAAAAATATACCCAAAAAATCTTTATAAAAACAAATTTTAAAGGCAATAAAAAATTAACATGCATTAAGTAAATGTATTGTTTTTAAAATAGCAATAAAAATTTATAAATAAAACAACACCGTTTTTAGGAACATGCAAGACAAACAAAAACATTATTTTACAACATACAAAAAAACTACTGTACAATGAAAAACGAGCACTAAAACTTGTGTGTATATAAAAATGTTTTTTTCAAATGCTGAATTCAAATACTTATCAAACAATTTAAATATCGAAACTCCATTTATTTTATAAAGTATCCTCATTGAGTATTCACACCAAATATCCTGATATTTTCAATATAATATATGTTACAAAACATGTAGGCCTAGTACTGTCAATTTCCTGTTTTTATTTTTTATAATCGTTACAAAAAAGTAACATCTTTTAGCTGCTTGGTATTATCACTTTAATTTGAATTGTTTTAGCCTATGCATAACGTAAATAAATACACCTGAATCCATTTATTTAATTTGTCGAAAGTCATCGAAAAAATAGTAAACAATTACAATTAAGTGACGATATTTAAAAAACATATACCACTTAATACTTTTTTATGACAATATAATTAATTTTAATATCTTTATATTAAACACAGATATTATTTTCTAGTAACGTCTTATTATTTTATTTTGAAAAAATATCGCTGTATTTTAGCGTATGACTGACGTTATTCAGTCGAATTGTGAAGAGAACACAGAGTTCCAGAGATTTTACAGATTGACATATCCTTGTGCAAACAATTACAAAAAATAAAATACAACGTATCTTAATAATTGTATTTATAAATACAATACATCATAAAATATTAATATACGGTAACATGGATCAACAATTTGGACTCTAAAATTGAAGCAACGTTATTGTTCTTTTGACATTTATGTTTTTAATAATTTGTAATTAAATAAAGGCGTCAGACATTCGTCAGATATGTTATAACATATATACTGTAATAAAGATACTTCCAGTGAAAGTATCTTACTTTACAGAATATGTTTGGCATAAAATTGTATTTAATGTTGGATAACATACGATAAGGTGAATGACACGGAAGATAAGCCGGAAGTAATCTTCACTGTGAATTAAAAGAGCAAAATATTTCTTAACATAAAGAAATATTAATCATTTTGGAGGACGTTACATGCAAAAATATAAATCCGTCTTCAGAAAGCAATACTGAATAAATTTGATTCCAAAATAACATTGTAAAATGTGGTACTATGCACTAAAATTGTATACCGAACGTTTGTGTAAGAAAATTTTATTTCTTACACTACAAGACTGTACAAACTATATTCATTTGTGAATTCACACTTAAATAGATTTTTAATTGATACTTTTAATGAATACTATACATTAAGGCGATGTTTCTGATGTGTATTTCGGGTGAGAATAATAAATCTATAATAAAAGTTAATTCAAATAAAATTTAATAATATAATACAAAGCATTAATTGTAATGTAAAGGAATGCATTAAAAAATCAGATATGCTATATTATAAATAATAATTAATATTTTGTAAAAAATGTACATCATGTGGTAAAAATAATATTTTAGCACATTTGTTTAGAATAAGTATTTTTTACTAAATCAATTAATTTTTTGTCTTTATCAAACAAATCAACTCAAAATATGAATAATTTAAATATAACGACTATTCTATTATTCTATTCTATAATAAATTATTTGCAAATGGTGTTTCATATAAATATCATTAAATATCTCTCAGGTAAAATGGTATATTGATAATATTTTGTTATATTTATATTCTATATTTCAAAATTTAGATATATGGATATTTCTACCTATTGATCATTTGTAAAGGTTCATTTTGTAAATTTTGTATAATTTACTAAATTTGTTTTGATATTTCTTCTACTGAAATATTAAAGTATAGTATAAAATATTTCAATTAGAAATATCAAAGTATAGTATAAAATATTTCTATCAGAACAATAATTATATTTTAAAAATTAGCCCTCACAAAAATGTAGGCTTTTTTCTAGCTTTCAAAACCAAAAACGTGAAACTTTATCATACAATTTCCAATGTTTCAACAGTCACATGATCCAAAAATATACAGTTACGTTGAATATGCATTCTGTTTATGGTGATCCATAACAAGTTGTAATACGTCATCTGGGATTTCTTCCATTTCCGCGGTGTCCCGATGTTTACCAATTCCGCCTCCGCAGCTCTCCCCGAAAAATCGTTGAGTAGACTCGTAACTTCTATGACCTGGTCGATATTTGCTCTCCATTATCGGAAGGGGAACGAGATTAGAACCTCCTCCACCTAGACAGGGATTCCTGGGACAATAAAATACCATGATATTAGTACAATAAATATTGATAATATTGTAATAGCTATTACATTGTTAGAAGTTGTACAAAGTTATAAGAACATCTGTAGTAAATAGTAAAACTTGTAGAAGAAATCCAGTCAAAATATTCTTTTTTGACTATATTAATTATAGATAACACTTTGACTCGCTGAATACGAGTCACAATTGTTTCCAATATATAATGCAATCATACGATATATGATGTAATTATTCGATATATTATGTAATTATCCGATATATTATGTAATTATCCGATATATTATGTAATTATATAATATATTATGTAATTATATAATATATTATGTAATTATCTAATTATCTAATATAATGCAATTATTCTATATATTATGTAATTATTCTATTAATTATCTATTAATTCTATATATCTATCTATTAATTCTATATATCTATCTATTAATTCTATATATCTATCTATTAATTCTATATATCTATCTATTAATTATGTAATTATCTAATATACTTTGACTATATAATAACTATCTAATAACACTTTGACTCGCTGAATACGAGTCACAATTGTTTCCAATAAATAATGCAATTATCCAATATATGATGTAATTATACAATATATGATGTCATTATCCGATATATTATGTAATTATCCGATATATTACGTAATTATCCGATATATTATGTAATTATCCGATATATTATGTAATTATCCGATATATTAGGTAATTATATTATATATCATAACGAAAAATATTACTAATTATAAAATTAATTAATACGTATCACTTGCAATGTTTGCAATGTTTACGTAAATTTCTAAAGTATTGCTAGCTTCAAGCAATAAAGGTTTCGGTCATAATTATATTAATTCCAGAATTAGCCAAGTTGATTTCATCATTAATTTGACCCCTTTATTCTCGAGAATAAAGAAAAAACACGAATCATTTTTTTAAATTTGACATCACTTATTCAGTAATTCAAACAAAAAATTCTATATCTTAAAGATATTACATAAACGTATATGCGATCATTCCACGAAAAGACTCCAACAATACTTTTTTTATTAATACATCAGTTAACGTATATGCATAAAGGTGCCTTACATGTATAAAGGTTACTTACATGTTTAAAGGTTACTTACATGTATAAAGGTGACTTACATGTATAAAGGTGACTTACATGTATAAAGGTGACTTACATGTATAAAGGTGACTTACATTGTATATGTCTAAAGGTGACTTATAAAGGTGACTTACATGTATAAAGGTGACTTACATGTATAAAGGTGACTTACATGTATAAAGGTGACTTATAAAGGTGACGTATATGTACAAATGTGACTTATATGTATAAAGGTGACTTATATGTGTAAAGGTGACTTACATGTATAAAGGTGACTTACATGTATAAAGGTGACTGATACGTATAAAGGTGACATATGTATAAAAGTGACTTATATAAGTATAAAGGGGACTACTTTGATATTTTTAAACGTAGAACTATCTAAGGATTGACAAATGTACATATTTCCCATCAGTTAGTTTTATTACACTATATTATTATTTATCAATATTATGTTTGGTCTATTATATATAGACCAAACATAATATTGATAAAAAAAATGTCAGTATATTCAAAATATTGTATGTGGCATAAAAAAGTGTACGTATTTTAATGTCATAAAATAAATATTCCACTAATCAGAAACATTATTATAAATAATGTTTTGCACGAAAAATTTATCGACCTAAACACTACTTTTGGGTTTCCCAATAAAAGGAGATTGAGAAAAAAATTGGAAGGGGAGGGGGGTAAAAGTTTGTTCACCTCCTAAATCAGAGGAGCTGTTCAGGTATGATCCTGTTGCTTTTTATATTAAAAAGTATATCTTCTTATTGTAATAGATTATTTATTTTCCTATTTCATATATATTATTTTTATTAGTTTTTAATTGATGTTATATCTATTAAAAATTAATCAATCCATTTTGCTTATTATAATTGGTGTAGAACAATTAATATTTTTAAAGTATGTACATGTATGTACTAATTTAAGTAGGTTGCATATACTATGATCATATTTTGTCAAAATTTGTCAAAATTATATTTTAAATATATGGTTAGTTAATATGTACCTTTTGTTGTTATTATGTGATTAATATTAAACTCAAAATATTTTCTAATTTTTGCGAGTCGTGAAAGTTTTTGTGAGTTAAAAATATTGTTCTACATTTGAAATTGAGCATTTGCTATACGATTTTATTTTATATACGTATCAAATTATTTATTTTATTAATGCATTAAAAAAATAAGTTTGTTTCGTGAAAAATAATCTGGAATACATACAATATAGTAAATAATAGGTTCAATAAATGTTTCATAATTATTTATTGTAAGCTTTGCAATTTTGCAATTCAATTTAGTTTTCATAAATATTATTGAACTTTTTCCTGCTTAAATCTGTCATCTGTCATAATCAAATTAAATCAATTGAAGTAAAATTCTTCCATTTTAACTAATCGAAGTATTAAATACTTACTTATTACATATATTGCACCACTTCTAAGCTCAAAACTAGCGGGACTTATTTTTAATTAATCATAAAAACTTCAATTTCTATCTAACTATCGTTAGACATCTTTTAGACATCTAACTTTGGATACAAATTTTAGACGGCTAATTTTTTTTTCGAAACATATGTTTTTGTAATATTCATTTATTAATATTACAATGTTGTCGTCTTCAATTTAAAGGGTTGGTTCACTTTTCCTAGACTGACTAATATACATGTTATATATGTTATATTTGTTTTATATATTTTCATATACATTTCGAAGCAAAATTTAGAAAACATCGTTGTCTTGTTTTTATTTTATCTAGGTTATACCTGTATTAGATTTCAAACCAATTAGTCTTTTACATCAGGTAATAAACCTTTTAACCTTTTCGTGTTGATCTCAATATTCACTTTGTTTATTTATCAATGTATAGATTATTAAAAGAATATTTAAGGTAGGACAAGATAGCAGCAGAAAAGATTGTATCAGTTAACTAAATATGCTACTCTTTTCGGAACCAGCAGTAACATTTGACATTATAAGTAACTGAAAATTGTTCCCACAAAGCTTTTACTCTAAAGCTTTTTTAGAAAATACATTAAAAAATAAAGACAGTAAATGGTAATAATTTTAGTTTAATTAAACATAAGCATGTATTGTGAAGTATTGTTGCAGTTAACTGCCTGTATCAAGCTCATGAAACACAAATAATGTAAATGGTCAATCAGATGGATCAATCAAAATTGTCGGTCATATTTATGGGACGAATGATGGTTGCTAAATAATTAATTTTATAGAGTAAAAACGATGTAAGCTTATATTATAATATTTGCACTACATATTCATTTGGACAAACTGCCCTGAAACACAAACATGTACAATAGTTATAGAACAAATAACTTACAATGAACTGGCAATGCGAATTTCTATGTGCCTCATCTCATTCAGCCTATCGTGGATCACGTCCGGGCTCTCGCTCTTACTTTGTAGGACCTGTTCAATCATGGAAGTTACCGCGTTGTCGATTAGACGGGGAACCAAACGCAGAGAATACTCATTACCATGGAAGGAAAGTCGCGAGGTTTCCTCCGAAGTCCAGGAAGAGTCTGGCTTCATTGCGAAATCTGCACAATAACAGACAACAATTAGAAATCTATCTTTGGAATGTATAAGCAAATGCTTTAACAGTTACACTTTTTACTGTGTTTTACATTAAACTATAGTCATGAAAAAATAATTCTGTGCATATTTAAAATGCACAGCGTGCCCTTTTAAATGTAAACATAACTACTGTTAATTAAATGAATACATAATTATAATATTTCGCATATATTTAAAATTATAAATTTTCATATGAAAGGATTTCTGTAATTTTGAATTAATTATCAATATAAATAGTTGACTTTAATTGAAAGACAAGGCGCTTCGGTTGACCTTGTAATAACCTCAGTGTGGTTTTTGGCGATGGTTTCTTTTCACCCTTTTACCAGGTAATCAATGGTACAAGGGGCATGCAGATTTATATCGTGAAAACATAACCTTTATTCTGTAGAGAAGGATGAATTCCCTCCTTTATCAACAACCTTTACATCAACTTTATTTTAAAAAAGATTACAGCGTTGTGCATTGCAGATCCACTGCTGTTTGGCCACCACATAGACCAGACCATTGTGATGATCTATGAATGATTTATAACTGGTGATTTATTAATTTAATTTATGAATATAATATATATTACGCAGTGCTTGAAACACAGATATTTTCGTAAGAATATTTGTTAATTTTTTACATTAAAATGCATAAAATTACAGATGTAATGTATGTTAAAAAATAAAAAATTGACAAACAAAATATCTACTTTTTCAATTTTTGATCGATAATATATGGGAACAAATTTATCGATTCAAAAATATGTCTATGGTTATGTATACTACCTAAATGTTCCTTTTTTTTACTTACTGTTGATCTTTCGCCTAATTGGCTTGTTTGTAATGGTCGATGAAGACTTTCGTTTTCTACTAGCCACATCTCGAGTCGGACAGGCACATGAACGGAATTGGAGGGTTTGACGACCAATAATGTCAAATCTATCAGTTCTGTAGAAAGATATATATGTTATTAAAAGTATATTTAATATACAAAACAGTTTGTATTATTAGAATTTTTTGCTAATTTATTATACTTTTTTATAAGATTTAGCAAACTGATTTAGCAAAACTAATTTATAAAGATGACTTATTTGTTTAATACTCATAGGTTAAATCCACCAATGTATTCAATCCATATTAGTGATCAAATGAAACCGTTGTTTGTTGTTCATATAATAATTGTTCAGCTAATAATTCAAAGGTTTAATTTAACGGCAATCACAGTTGGGAGTACAGACTATATATTTATATTACCGTTATAATGCCATTATTATACTAACTGGAAGCATAACATGATTGCTTACGTGGGATTAAAGTATTCCAATGTGATTAAGAGATAACAATCTCTTCGGCGAAGTATGCTACAGCTTGAGAAACAAACAAACTTGCAATTGACTGTCGATTGGGTTGAACCTTCTGAAAATTTTAAAAAAGTGTAATTTTATGATTGTGATAACATACTAATATTAACCCCTGACACTAAATATACCATTTGTAAGCAATATTTTCATCTGAATATTTAATATCATCTGAACTTTTAAATAACAATAATATGATTGACTTTCTTAATTTTAGTGATTCATATAATATGCTTTAAACTTACAAAACGTATAACTTGTATGTTTAATTGAAACATTAACATTATATATACATTTAACAGATATTGTGTTTATTTAAATCAACTGTTTCTATTTTCACATTATAATATATATAGATTTTGTTATTTATTTTATTTTTTATTTTTATATACAAAAATAATATATTTTTATTATACATAGTACTATTTTTAATATAGATGCAAACCAGTCGCATGCTTTGTTTACAACATTTAACATTAAGCTAATTTATATTTATTCAAAAAATGGATATATTGTTATTCAAAAAATGGATGTATTGTTATTATTTTACTTTATAATTTTTTAATTTTTTTTAAATTTATATATAATAATATTTATGATATAATTGTTTTCATCTATTTTTAACTGGTATTAAATACTTAAGACCGATGCCCATCAAGCAAACAGTTTTATATATACTTTTCAATAAACCTATTTTCACTGAGCACAACGGGACGTGACTTAACTGAAATTGTAATTATTAAAACAAAATTCTGTGGCGCCGCGCGACAAATACATTTCAATGCAAATAGGTTATACATTATATAGCGACATCAAAATATGATACGTGATGTCGTGCTTGAAGAGAACTAAAATTAACTCTTCGTCGCGGAAAGCTCTACCGCGTCCTATCTTGTTTGGCGGGTATAGGCCTATATAAATACACAGTACTCATAAATATATACCTAAATATGACTGCCCCTTGTCCAAAGATACTGTTAGTATAATATCTGTTATAATAATATCACTCCAACAACCCTTTCTTACCATCAGGGGCTTGATAGGGAAACAGAACGCAGAAACGTTTAGAGAGGTCATCTTTTAAATACTGGACGGAGCTTCGCATAACCTGAATAATGCTCCTACGTTCGTAGTATTCCTCTTGAGCAGAGGCAGTGGTCATGTGATTTGGACATCTAAATTTCGACAAAAAAATATAAACAAAATTAGTTTAATTAAAGTTGCTAACCACCGCTATAACACTAAAATTAATATACAAATATAAGTGTATGTATGTATATATATATATATACATTATATATCAAGGGTGTAGTTACTATACCGGTCATATAGAATATTAAACGACAATATTTATACTAGTTCAAGTATAATTTTGTAATTAATTAACTTTAACAACTAAATGAATTACGATAATAATAACAATAATATATTGATAAAATATCAAAAAAAAGTACTTTTACTTATTGACTGAAATTTTTTTATATAATATTATATGTAGTACTTAATTCATTACAATATCTATTTAAATTTTAAAATTCATATTTATTGTTTAGATTCATTGAGAACTAGCACACAGCTTACTACAGAGTGCCATACTATTTCAGTTGTGAACGTTATTTGGAACGTTAAACGAGCGGGAAACGTTTTTAAATATTCTTAAAATCTTAGAATTGAGGAACAGAATATCTTGTAAATGCAGATAACCATCAGCGTTGTCAATTTTTATTAAAAAAGTATTCAAAATATTGAATAGGAATATGAATATAATATAAATATGTAAAGTGTTTCATCTATAACTTTGTTTAGAAATTTATAGAAAAAAATGAATAACCAAAAGCTCTTTTTTAAGCAACACCTCGTATATATTACTGAATATATTTAAAATGTTCAGTGTGCATATTATTAGCTAACGTAAAAATCGATAAAAACATGATAACCAGCCTGTAGTGTTTATTATTTGGTTTAAAGAGAATGCAGTATTTAAGAATATCTGCAAGTATGATATAATTATAATATTAATTAATTCAGCTGGAATGTTTAATGAAAAAAATATTTAATTTTTTTAATGGAACAGTTTAGCTGGGAAAGCATACGTTTGAAAGATATATTAAAAATAAGGGAGAATAATTAATCAAAGGCAAAATCACAAGGATACATACACACATGGACTATTCACATACACACATTGACTATTCACATACACATTGACTATTCACATACACGCATTGATTATTCACATACAAACATTGGCTATTCACATACACACATTGACTATTTAAATACGCACATTGACTATTCACATACACACATTGACTATTCACACACACATTGACTATTCACATACACACATTGACTATTCACATACACACATTGATTATTCACATACACACATTGACTATTCACATACACACATGGACTATTCACCTACAAACATTTAC
>JAUZND010092206.1:0-22609 GCA_034780555.1 Coelogynopora nodosa | reverse complement strand
TATTCACATACACACATTGACTATTCACATACACACATTGACTATTCACATACACACATTGACTATTCACATACACACATTGACTATTCACATACACATTTCCACTATTTTTATTTAATTTCAATCTATCGATTTATTGTATTTTTATTTAATTTCAATCCATGGATTTATTCTATTTTTATTTAATTTCAATCTATCGATTTATTATATTTTTATTTAATTTCAATCTATCGATTTATTCTGTTTTAATTTAATTTCAATCTATCGATTTATTCTATTTTTATTTAATTTCAATCTATCGATTTATTCGATTTTTGCTTCAATTGGTTCTGATTATCGGTTGTGAATTTTGTCTACAATCGACATTTTCACTATTGACAATTTTTTTTCTCTAAAAATAAAACAATATGTTTTTTAATTGTAAAAATGTCAGAATTCCAAATTTTGACAATAAAAGCATAGCTTATTATCTACAGTTTTATTAACTATATTCAACATTATGAAATTATAATATTGCAAGAAAACTTATTAACTGATTTTTAAATTTGCAAAATACCTTTGTTTCAAAAATGTTCTACTTTAAAAATCATAGAGGCAAAAACGTAGTTCTATAAACAATCCTATAACTAAAAGTTCAACACAAACAAATTAAATTTGGAAAAAAACATTTCATATGGTTATTATAAAAAACAATTAACCACGAATATAATTATAATATAAAATAAAACTATCAAATAGAATGAACAATCCTTTAAATAGTTATGTTAATAACGTTGATTTTGAAATGGATTGGAATTGATTAAGTGACAAATAGATCCTTTAAAAAAAACTCACCTAACAACAACTTCTTGTGATACATCGGGATCCTTGAAAACCGGGGTGATTCGTATGTATGCATTGGGAGGAGGTTTGTGTTCACATGAAACACTAAGCGGCCACTGATGCCCTGGCTTAGCATACAGCTTGGGACCGGCAGACCCGGCTTCGTCATCGGTGATTACCTGAACAGAGACAGCATTGGCTGATTAAAAAATAATACTATTTCTTTTTACTATCAATGTATATGTTTTCTTTCATGGTTACTTATATGTAAAGCTACTCTTTAAAACTCGAGTAACTTAATACTTGAAAACTTCTCTAAATTCAGAAAAATGTTGTCAAGGAATTTCGACATTGCGATGTCGTTGTGTTGCAAAACTGGTTTTGTAGTATCTTTTTCTCGGACAAAACTCTCCCTTTACAAAACAAATATTTCGCAAACTGCAACTACCTCTGGTGGCTGAAATTTCTGGATAACACATAGTTGGACATACTCAAACAAACAGACAGACAGACGTTTATACATCGTATATGGAGTATAATGTCAGATATTTTTATTTTATACAGTTCGCTAGTTGTAAAAATAACACACTTCTGTTTTCAATTCATTACCTTCAAAGCTTAATCGACTAAGGTAAATAAATATCGGCTGTAAATTTTTTTTATAATACTGTCTCTTTTCATAGTTTATCAATATAAAAATCTGTATTTGAATGCATTTTTAAGAATTTTTTCTAACATTCTTTGAATTGCGTTTTGATTAACGTGTTTACGCACTATAATAGCTTTGTAGATAATTATAAAAATATATAAACTAATTATACCGCTCAGTAAATTAAAATATCTGAATTAAATGTTTTTAACAGTATCGACAAATAATTATCAGTAAACTACATATACTTGACAATTTGTTAAGAAAGAGCATTTTAAATAATATATAATTGAAGCAATTTGCTTGTAAAAAGGCTATATCGTTGTTGATAAAATATTGATACATTTTAGTGATCTATTTACGTACTCATATGATTAAATGAATAAAATAAATAATACATAAATGACACTTGCAGCACTGTTTTATTGACAGCTGAACTATCTAAATATCCAATGAAAATTATTTACTGTACTATGCAATTTATAAGCAAAACTTTATTTTTTATTGTGTACACTACAGTATACAGTTATAGGGGTTTTTCATTTATAGGACCACATAGTTACCACATAGTTAATACATAGCTACCTATAGTTACGACATAATTACTACATAGTTACCATATAGTTACCACATAGTTACCACGTAGTTACTACATAGTTACCAAATAGTTACGACACCATTTACACATAGTTACCATATAGTGACCACATAGTAAACACATAACTACCTATATACCACATAGTTACCATATAGTTACCAAATAGTTACTATGTAATTACTGCGTAGTTACCAAATAGTTACTATGTAGTTACTGCATAGTTACCAAATAGTTACTATGTAATTACTGCATAGTTACCAAATAGTTGCTATGTAATTACTGCATAGTTAACAAATAGTTACTGTATAGGTACCATTTAGGTATAACAAAGTTCACAATAAAGTTAATAGTTATTCTTACCACATAGTTTTGACCTTTAGTCTTGTCATTGCGATCGCTGGTTATAAAACTTGGAATTCTGAACTTGAAATTGTATGATCCGGGAAATGTGTCACTATAATAATAGTTGGAAACTATATACTTTGACCAATCAAAAAAATTTGGACACCAATTTTAAGAAAATTAGTTAAAGAAAAAAAAATTAACATTATTGAAAGTATCATTAATACTTAAATTTCAAAAAATTAAAAATAAGGAAAATTTTGGATTTCATACAAAATAAACATAAGAAAGAATTTGATCTACGAAAATATTAAAAATGAATATAAGTTATAGAAAGTTATTTTCAGTTCCAATTTTTAATTTAATCTATTAAACGTATAATTTTGTTTATCATTTAAAATTATTCGTATCCATGACTATGGTCCTCTTATTTTAAACAAATTAGTATTTCAAATCGATAGCACTTAAAGGGTCAATAACAGTTTTTCAAAACAAACAAACTTCTAAATAAAAGGAAGTTATTTATGTTGCATGCCGAATTCTATTTATGTTTCTTGCAGATTATATTTTAATGTATATGGTAACACAACATTTGCCAATAAATGGAAGAAATCATAATGTTTACTAAAGTTAATACAGCAATATCCATTTATATTATTGTTCTGCTGCAAAGCTTTAATCTTTATAACACAATTATATTTTAATAATGCTATTAATTTTCTTCAATAAAATAAAACATTTTGACTCACAAAGTGGGTACATCATCCGACTGCATTGTCCTATTAAATTCTTGTGCTAGAAAATCACCGGATGAATTTGGCGACAAGGTTGCTCCGCTACGGGATGAGATATCTGATGGTCCTCCAATGGATCCGGCCCTTCGGTGTGGGGTCAAACTGCCGAACTCGGCAGAAAATGGGGGCGAGGCGTGAATGGGATCCTGAAAAAACGAATTAGATATATCTCTCTTATCATCAGTTTAATCAGTGAAGACTTTTTCAATATTAAGAATTTTAATTAATAATGTCAATATCAATCTAAAAACAAGATTAGTTAATGGCTTGGTACGGTACACCCTATATTCACACATGAGTGCGAAACCAGGACACTGAACAATAAAAACTTGAAGATGATCGATCTGTTTGAAATGTGGTTTTGGCGGAGAATGCTTCAAATGATCTTGACAAAACACAGGACCCACAGACAAATTCTTCAGGAAATTGGACCAACAAGATACCGCTCTGCTTGGTCATTGTCAAATCTCAACTATCATACTTTGGACACTATATACGGACAAACGACACTTTAGAGAAGAGGATAATGCTCGGAACAATAGAGGGAACGAGTAAAAAAGAGGGAGATTAAAAACAAACTGGATCGACTGCATCAAGAAAATCCCTGAAAAACAACTACAGGACCTAGAAAATTAACCATCAACCGAGCAAAGTGGAGAAAGTTTATCCTGGGAGTCGCTAAAGTCGATAACGACTTGATGGTACCGGCACTAGGTAACCAGGTAAGAGTCTCATTTCATCAGATAGAGTTTCATTTCCACAACTAACTTTGATATCGCCACACGTCTTTTTCATCAGCTACACCTCCGTTTTTGTCTAAACCCTTGAGCAGGCTGACGTAGAATTTGAGGTTGTTCGTTGTTGCGTATTGCCAGATCATTTACCTGATTGATGAACGTCATCATAATTTCCTTGATGAAGATTCGACGTCTGTGGAACTTTACCCTCTCATAATTTGGATGAACATGCATAAAACACGCAAAAGTATTGTTTGGATGAACTAGCATTAAGCATTATGCATCAACCCGGGGTTGTTGGGGTCCCCACCTTTGCAAGCATTGTATAACATTATGATTTCAGGCTTCATGTGGGCGTCATCAGATATTGCTGAATCATAATGCATTGTGGAGATAAGGGCCACAGATCACCTTCGCTTTGGGATGTATTTGACAATTGTAACATCGCGCCTTTGAGACATACCATAATGGTTTTGAAACTCAACAGGCAAAAAAGGTTTGTTTTTCCTATACGTTTTTCCTGTTTGTTTTTCCCGTACGTTAATCTTCGTGTAAGAAGGGATCGGGTAAGATGAAAAGATGAAAAAAGTTATCTACTTTAATATTGCGTCCAGATCCAGTTTAAGTTTCTTTCACTCATTCTGCCAACCTGACCAGTGTAAATTTAGAAATTACGTTTTGCTTTTATTTATGTTTTGATCACCTGCTGGGTACTTAGGATTCATTATGTTCAATCCCTAGATAAAATACTATACTAGGTAGATAGAGTTCGCTAATGTATTAGCATATTCTAGTATTGGGGTACCTGCGGGTACCCCAATGCTTGTTAACTATATTAATATTTCTAGTAGCTAAACGGAAGTTTAAACTATCAATAAGTTTCTGTAAAGTTTCTATAGGACGAGTTCTGAAATTTATGCACGCTTAAATAATATAAACAGTAGTTTGTATATAAGACAACACAAAACTAGTAAATGTGTCAAGGTAGTTTTATACAGCGAATTTATACCCTTCAAGGGCTTTTTCAACTCAATATATTAATTGTGCGGATAGTTTTACACCAGTTTACGCTACAACATAGTACTATCCATATTTTAAGTAGCTATATAAATTAATTAATCACCAATGAAGCATATATATGTATATGTCATGTCATTAGTTGAACCGCACGCGCATATTTGCACTCATTTTTGGACCCTGTGGTAAACTAATCAACATCAACACATGCAGCCAAATGATAAGCTTTTAATACATCTAATTCATTTTCGAAATATAGACAGACATCAATAATAATTACTATTTTTATTAACCGTAAGCTGAGAAAGACCTAAATCAGGGCAATTAACTTAATTAATAAACGTTTTAGGCCACCGTTCGTTAAATACTTCTCATTATTTCGACTTCTCTATACAAAATAAATTATTTTTCAGTTTATATTGATAGATGTATATCTAGTTTAATGTACGTGAGCACAAAAAGTAAAATGCTTATTTAATTTTATAAAAATATAATATTTGCGAGACCGATTGAAAATTGTAAACATAATTTTAAAAATTGGAAGTACGCATTTATTGCATTGCAAACCAATAAATTACTTCTTGTGGAGTTAATACATCTAAAACATTTAGTTATTTTTGTCAACTATAATACTACAAAAAGATAGTGCATAAATAAAATCACATATTACTTATAAGCAGAAAAACGTCCAGTTTTCAATTTCCTCATCTATTGTTTTTGTATTTAAAATGAAAAAGAAAAAAAGAAAAACAATAAACAGCTATTCATCGTGGTCAAAAGGTCATAAAACAGGTCTATTAGTATAAGTGAATTAATCTATCTCTTTGTAGGTCGTAAATATATTTATTACGAACTCAGAAGTGCTAAGTAAGTACTAATAAAAAAATTAATTATCTACCCGGCATATATTAAGTATATGTACTTAGACTCCACTAATAAATTCTCTTATTGTTCATGTCCAATAACAAGGTTCGCTAACAATTGCTGATTGATTAAATTGATTAATTAATTATTTACCGATTTTATAATTTTATAATTTCCAAGCGCTAAAATTACCAGTCTGCAAATGAATATATTTATATATGTTATAAATAATATATACATATATATATATACATTATTTATAATTGTTATAATATGTTATCCTATAGTTGTGATAGTATGTTGTCCTATAGTTGTGATAGTATGTTATCCTATAATTGTGATAGTATGTTGTCCTATATTTGGGATAATATGTTATCCTATAGTTGTGATAGTATGTTGTCCTATAGTTGTGATAGTATGTTGTCCTATATTTTGGATAGTATGTTGTCCTATAGTTGTGATAGTATGTTGTCCTATAGTTGTGATAGTATGTTGTCTTATAATTGTGATAGTATGTTGTCCTATAGTTGGGATAGTATGTTGTCCTATATTTTGGATAATATGTTGTCCTATAGTTGTGATAGTATGTTGTCCTATAGTTGTGATAGTATGTTGTCCTATAGTTGTGATAGTATGTTGTCCTATAGTTGTAATAGTATGTTGTCCTATAGTTGTGATAGTACAGTATGTTGTGCTATAGTTGTGATAATATGTTGTCCTATATTTAGAAATATTCAAAAGTAACTACATTGTTAGACGTTATATTATTATACACATGTCACATTATGTTGTCTGATTATATCATAGATGTTCTTAAATTATATAGAGTCATTCATTTATGTCGAAATATGTGTAGAAAACTATTTTTTATTTATTACATATATATTGTATTTTACATTATTTCATATATTTATTTTACTATTCTATACGTTTATTTTACTATTGTTATTATTTCTACTCTCAACACAACATTAAAAATCATTGATTAATAAATTTTGTCGAAAATATTTAAAATGAAATAAGAATAATACGTGAAAAATAAGTCAAATATCTTCCCGACTCGTATATAACACTGAATCTGTTTCAACGTTATATAATATTATATATGATATTATATGTTATGTATTATATGTTATATATTATATGTTATATGTTATATATTATATATTATATCTTATAATTTATATTATATTATATTATATTATATATTTAAATATTATATGTTATATATTATATATTATATTATATTATACCTTATATCTTTTATTATATCTTATATATTATATCTTATATTATATGATATATATTAAATTATACGCTATATCTTATATTATATGGTATATATTATATCTTATGTTATATATTATATCTTATATATTATATATTATATATTATATCTTATATATTATATATTATATTTTATATTATATGATATACAGTATATATATTATTATATTAAACGTTATATTTTATAATATATGTTATATATTATATTATATTATATTATATTATACGTTATACGCAATTACGAATTTGGGAAATTAGGAACACTATTTGCTTTTGAAGATAGAAATGCAGAATATGCAATGTACCAATTTAATAAATTGTTATAGATTAGCTCGAAATTTATTTGCCAATTTTCTATAAATACTGGTTTTATTTCTATTTAACTTTATTACAACTAGGGATTTTCCAGAGAACGATTTATTTATACATTTAAATAGTTTAATACTAATTTATTTCTATCCTAATCTTTCTATCGGCCAAATACAATTTGAATTGTATCTTATTTTTTCAGTTACAAGTGTGAAAAACACAATGACGTGTGATTATATTATTATAGGATAGAAAAAGCTTCTGATAAAAGAGCTTTTGAAAACTGTATCACCATTAACAGCTTTTTAACTTAATTAAAAAGCATAATTTATTGCCCAACAATTATTAAGGTATATATAAAAACGTTATGCGTGTGTTTAATGCAAAAAAACTTTTTATCTCGCTGCAAATTACAAACGGCACCAGACACGTTTCGTTCTAAATCGAATCACTTCAGGAATTTGGAATGTTAATTTTTTAATAGTACTCAGTACTGTAATAAACAAAAGTTGATTAATATTTTTCAATTGTTATAAATACTAAATTACCCTAACTGGGCAATAACCCGAACAAATTTAAACGAAGGCTTGTCATATTTGATATAAGATAATTGGATGCAATCATTTCTTGCATACAAAATTATTATTTTAAAAGCCGTCAATAGTCAACAATATTTAAAACACAATTGATACAATGATTAGCATATTATGCTATTCTACATTGATTAACAAATACCTCTTTCTAATTATAAAATTAAAATAACTAATTGCAACAAATTCGACAACATTTATTTTAAGCATTATTATTCATGGTTTAATACAAATTATCAGATTGAGATCACTCACCATAACGTGGAGCATTATGACGCTCAGTCATATGACGATAACAAAAATGACTATACCATACAACACCATGAAATTTTAGGTGAGTGTCCTGGAGTTAAACATCAAGAATGCTCAATGAAAATGAGTCATCCGCTTCATTATTTGCAGAAAGTACTCTCGGGTTATGCCTACCGCCTGACTTTAGTATACTTACTTCGTCTTATCGTAAACAACACTAAGCTACCTATTACTACAGTACACTTCAGAGCCAAAAAAAGGTCCAATTGTAATTTCTAATTGGATCTAACTATTACAACCGGTATGTTTATTATAGCGCGTATATATAATGTACAACTTATTGTATATAAACTATAATCTTAGGCCCTGACTAACAAATAATATACATACAAATAGTATAATAGTGTAAACCGTACTCGTCATCATATAGTAAAGCCCGTATGGTGACTACCACTATGTCTGAGGGTATATCTACTGTTTTACTGTATCTAAACATAGTACATGCCTCGTATCAATACATTATTACACTGGAGTTTTGTAAGTATGATCACAAACCAACTCTTAATCATTAAAAAAATAATTAAGGACGATAGTAACTATTAATCTAGAAAGCACAAAATGTACGGCTGTATTTTTTTCCTTTATTAATTTTAAGAGTCCAAAAATGTATAACAAAGCAACAGAAACTTCTCAATAAATTAAACAATAATATAATTATTTTCTCAAATAAATCTTTAATTTTAGATAAATGATTCCTCCTCCCCCCACCCACCCCCGTCCCCACCCGTCCCCACCCGTCCCCACCCGTCCCGTCTTCCAACCCCTCCACCTCCACCGTTGCAACATGGTTAACTCAATCGTTTGATAATAAACATTTCAATTTGAGTATATCTTTCAGCTCAGCTCTTTCTGTCTTCTTCGGTTCGATTTATTATGTATGTATCGCTGTCTCTTCTTTATCTCTCGCTTCCGTAGTACCCTGGGCACACTCTCAGGTTAGTGACAAAACATTTCGAGGGTCAGGAGTCAACGAGATACATGCAACAATTAGAAGTGGCTGTCAATGTTTATCGCATAATATACACTTATATGGATATATGTATCATATAGGTATAGTTTTACTATTCTGAAGTGACGAGTTGGTCTTTTTTATTCAAAATTGATATTATAGGAACAAAAACATATGTATGAGATAGGTATTAACCTACGTTGTGATTGCATGAGTGTAGGCTTTGGTAATCACTAAACGAGCTGCTCCATTATTGAAAATGCATTTTATCGATTTATTAATATTTTTTATTTAAAAAAACACAAATCACTATACGATATACTCATAATATTACGCTAAATTGGTATAATATCTACATGTAAGTGTTGGCCCTAAATTTGCTGTCAAAGTCAACACAAGGCCATATCATAAACAAAATAAAATAACATATATCAGGAATAAAAGCGTGAGGAAAAGGCCACACCAAAAGCCAACAATCCTTGTATGGTACAACGTTGTGGAACAATACATTTTGTGGATAGATATATTTTTTTATATTTCTTCAGTATTTGATATAAACATCAAAATTGGAATATTATGTACCATTAATTGGCAATCCCTATATGTAGAATTTTTTAAATGTTATAAATACGTTTAAATAATTTTTTATAGTTATTATTATTATTTATTTATTTATTTATTAATTTAACCACTCAACATATAATTGTTAGTATTAAACTTAGAATAATGGTCCCCAAATTGATACTTAAATTCGGTAATAAGGGTAAAAGTATGCCATTTATGTAGCAATAATATAGCTTTAAAAAATTAGCAGAATTACAGTTCAATACATAATAATTCTCAATGAAATAAAGCAAATATAAAATAATAAATTCTTTTATCTAAACAGTCACTTTTATCCACTGTTAAACAATATTAATTGTAAATATAAATTATTTCAAAAAATCCAATCAAGTTTCTAATTTTATAATATAAAAGATACTTTCAAAATGTTGTTATACATACATTTAGAGGAAAATTGTATCTTTCAATTTTAGTTTAAGGAGTTTTTTTCGACAGAACTGCAATATTTTTTTAAATTTCGCAATAATATGGTATTAACCAAACCAATGCTAACTAGAAATTACTTTTTAACCTTAATACATAACATAATATATCACAATACAAACAAATAAAATATAAAACAAAACAAATACATTTTCGGTTGTATATTACGGGTAAATTTTCGAGCTATCATTGATAGACCTTTCAGTTTATCTGGTCCGCAATAAAACTATATTCTAAAACTTTGATCAAAACTGCATAGAGTCGTAATTTCTAAAATGGCTAATTATTTTTAGTAATGTTCGATTATATATACTATAATATATAGTGACATAAAGCAGTGGCTACTTCATTATTGCTATGTTTCTTAATAAAAATCCAATTTAAAGATATAAGTTTAAGAAGGCCAAATAATAAATAATCCTTTGGTGATCTCATAAAATTCTGCTTAAATATTTTAATTTTTTAATTATTTTACATGTAATATAAACATAACCAATGACAACTTAAACTAAATTTGTTCAGATTGTTATAATAATTGTATTAATTAACATTTTAAATTTGTTTATATTTATACATGTTTTTAAATAATTATTTTTAAAACCGGTTTTAATATAAATTACTTATATAATTAAGTTTAGTAAGTATTATCTGTTTTTATTAAATTTAATGTTTGATTGTTGATTGTTATTGATACTAAAATATAGTTTTTTTATATTATGAGAAAATTAAAATGTCTTTATTTTCATGAAATTTATTCCTGCAAATTGCTAATTATGCGCCATTTTTTTCTTTGAACTTTACATTTATTCAGCAGAAAAATCGGAGAAAAAATCCACAAGAAATATTGTATAAACTATTTTTCAAAGCGGCAATAAAAATGTATCTATATGAAAAACAAACAAATGAAATGTAATCAAATTTATATAATTCATTTCATTAAGTCAACACAACCATCCAAAATTAAAATATGAAAACATTAAAATCCAATCAATTGACGATAACAGATAAGGAAAAATATTATAAAATTCATTGAATTATGAGAAGCAACAACTAGAACCGAATTGTATGTATGTATGTATGTATATATATATAACATCAAACGCACGAAATGCACCTAGATGAATACACTCTCGTCTGTAAAGCTTTTTTAATGTTAAAAAGGTGTGCAACACGATATAAGCACAGTATTAATATAATAGGTGTGATGTACGTTTAAAACATATTGGTGTACCAATCGATTTTTATAATTTTTTTTGTAAATGTTTATACATTACATTAACAATAAAAATACACATTTAAAAGAAGGCAAGAAATGATCCAAAAAATTCAATTAACAAACAGAAAGGTATAATTCAATATTTATCCATTTTTAACTACGTATATATGAAATAGATGGTTGTGTTTATTCCTATCGAAAATATTATTGACTAATCGATGCTTATTTCGTTCTCGTATTGAATATCCACTTTTGATTTCAAGTCTAAAGTTATTTATCCTATACGAGTTCTAAGTTCGCTATACTAGGTATATGTGGACTTATGAGATTGTATACATAAACTAATGTGTCGCGCAACTTTGAACCCTTCATCTAATTAGTTTAATTATTTAATAAAACATATAGTATAAAACCCTAAATTGAACTATATATCGTCGATTTTTAAATATTATTATCAGTAGCATGTTCTGTTTTAGTTTATTGAAATCATCAACAATGAATATCTAAAACCTGTACAGGTTTTATTCTTCGTTTATTTTTCAAAAAATATTCATATTGTGAAAGTGTTATAGATTATTTTTATATTATGTATATTAAATTAGTTTACGCGTATAAATATGTAACATCCAAGAAGTAATTTTAAATAATGTAATATATCAAATGTGAACATTTTGTATGACAATTTATTTTCATTATTTATTATAACTTATAATATGTGTTATTCTTAAATATGTAATTGAGCAACATTATAGCAGTAGACAGTATGACACGGTAACTTGATATATGTGTTATACACATTAAATATATATATATATATATATCATATAACATTTAATAAATTATACTTTTTAAAAAGTGTCAAACACTTTAAATTGCACGTGAATATTTAAAAAAATAACCTTATGTTCTATATATGTGGAGAAAATCGATGGCAATTCCTGATGTACATTGTAAACAAACGATCTGTGAATTTAAAGTCATTAAATTATATTTGTAAAATACTGCTACGTTATATTTTCATGTATTATCGAGCGCTTTTAGTCATATTGGATCTCTATAGTATAATACGTGTGATTGTTTGAATAGTCACTTTGTATTTGTTTAAAAAACTGAATAATTATTAACTTAGAAGTGTAGAACTCTTCAACGAAATTTTATAAATGAGCATTACGCTGTCATATATTTCATCAAAAATATTTCATATTACAATGTGTTCAATTCATAAATTGAAATCGAAATTTAAACTGTTGACTTCAAATAATATTAATATCTTCAACCTGTAATAATTCTTCAAAAAAATTATCTTATTCATATGTTTATATTACAAATATAATTTTATTATAATTACAAATATAATTTTGCTATAATTACAAATATAATTTGATTATAATTACAAATATAATGTTATATAAATACAATATATAATTTTATTATAATTATAAATATAAATATGTTATTTTATAATAATTACAAATATAATTTTATTATAATTACAAATATAATTGTAATATAATTACAAATATAATTGTAATATAATTACAAATATAATTGTAATATAATTACAAATATAATTTTACAATAATTACAAATATAATTTTATTATAATTTACAAATATAGTTATATTATAATTACAAGCATAATTTTAATATAATTACAAATTTAATTTTAAAATTTACAAATTTACAAATTTAAAATTTACAAAATTACAAATTTAATTACAAATATAATTTTATTAAAAGTACAAATTTTATTTTATTATAACTAAAAATACAATTTTATTATAATTAAAGAATATATTTTTATTATAATTACAAATATTATTTTATTATAATTTCAAAAATAAATTTATTATTATTACAAATATAATTTTATCACATTTACAGATATAATTTTATTATTATTACTAATATAATTTTATTATTATTACTAATATAATTTTATTAAAATTACTAATATAATTTAATTTTAATTACTAATATAATTTTATTTTAATTACTAATATAATTTTACTATATTTAAAATTGAATTATATTGTAACTACAAATATAAATTTATTATATTATTAATATTAACACGCATGTATTTGACAAATTTATTAATATTTTATTCTCTACTGTACTTTTATCAATTTAGTATACTTTCCTGATTGTATTAAACTAGTTGACTATATATAGCCTATTTAAATATTAACTAATATTATTTCATATGTACATAGAAGAGCGCCAAATCGGTAAAAGATTTTACGACATTTTTAAATATTAATCATTTTATTTATACAAGACCTCTAAAATCTCGAAAAATAACTAAAATGTCCTTCTTATAACCAATGGTACCGGACAATTTTTAAAAGAGGCGTCAATACCAACGTTGAAAGGGGCTGCATGACCCTTTTCCTTCCCCTATGGAACGCTCTTGTATCCATTTATTTACAATGTCATACGTCGTGATTGAAGAAAATGTTACTATTCATCGATATTACCGTATTCATGCTTCCTTATCAATTTGGGGTCAATGAACAAATAAACTAAATAATGTATTTTCTTGTAGAACGAACTTTAATCTTGATTATTTGTACTCACATGGCTTTCTGCGAGGTCTTTCATGCTAGGTTATGTCAATAAAGGAGCTCAAGTAGTTTTCCTCCGACTTCTTAATCATATAATACTATTGTTACTGCTTAAGGCAACCACTAAGTTATTAATATTATATATGTATATAATATCAAATAATAAATACCTTACCGCAACATATTGCTCCAATTCTTGGTTAAATGCTTTCTGATAAGATTTCATTTTATGGTGTAACATGCTGCAGCGATACCCGGAACGCCAAACAGTAGTTGAAATCACCAAAAGAAGATAGTATAAAACTTCGAGGCCGACCAATTTATATATACTTCATATAAACTTTATTGTAAATACTGCAGTCAACTGATCAATGAATATAGGGGACTCTAAATATAGACAATTATAATACTATATAATCACTATAATTTTTAATAGGCTGATAATAAAATGATTAATGTGTTTTCTATTCATAGACTGAGGTAAATAGTTAATGAAACGTGTTTCATTTTACGTTTATATGTTTTAAGTGTATATTTTACAAATTGCTTATGATTAAGATGTTTACAACAAAAACATATGTAGTCTCCACTACTTATTTGGCATGATACGGGTACAGTTTTATCGTATATTTCTAAAATAGATAATTATCCCTATCTAACCTCATTACAACCTACAAACAATATTAAATGACGATAAACCTGAAAGTCAACGTCAACTTGCTGCCTAAAATTGAGGCATTTTAAAACGAAATTATTTTATACGGGTCCTTATAATACTGTCAATTTGTTGCACCAATATGAAGGTATCTTTATTATATGAATTCTCAATTTATAGCACGGATGTCTTTCAAAGTTTAACGGCTTCGCCGTTATTGTTGAGTGAGGAGGCGTGTGTGCTACTGTGCTACTACCCTGTGGTCATAGTTACTTATTGACAGTGGTCCAAAGCCTCTCCCCAACCATTACATTAGAAACGAAAATTTGATGGGTTCTTTTGATTATTTGTACGCCTTAAATGTTCTAGACTTTAATATAGAAAAGCAGAGAAGACACGACGGAATCTCTCTCTTTTAATACAAAAGAATACAAAAGAACAACCTGTTTATAGTTCTGAAAAATGTTTTTCCAAATTTCTAAATTATTTTGAAAAAATAATTAAATTGAGAGAAAACGAGAGAAAATAGGTAGCATAATCAGTACAACAGTATTATAATATGACTATTCAGTATTAAACTATAACATGACTATTCAGTATTAGACTATAACATGACAATTCAGTATTAGACTATAATATGACTATTCACTATATTAGACTATAATATAACTATTCAGAATTACTCTATAATACTATAGAATATACATATATGTAACTTTAAGATTAGGTTTAATGCTCCATGAAACACACTCCACAATGGAGTTAGTGTTATTTTTCCAACGGAGTCTATATATACAGAATTGTCAAAAATGGGGTTTGGGGAGGCGAAGTCTCCCAAAAAAATTAAGTAAATCTGACAATATTTCGATGTCTATAAAGTATATTTTTCCTTACGGTTATGAACAATATATTTTAATATATTCCTGGTCATAGTCCTAAATAGTCATCTACCTATGTATTTGATATTATATAATTTCATAATTTAGAAGACTAAAGAATCACTACAGTACAGCGAAGAATATTGGTGCGATCACTATTAAAAGTAAAATAAACATTTTATATTGAGAAAAATTTGGCATATTCTTATTTGAAAATAGCATAAATATCTGTATCAAGAAGATACATTCTGGAAAAATCGTGTAGGATAAGTTTCAAAAGAAAAAATATTCAAAAAATAATGTGATTCACGTACCATGACTATGAAGAAAATACAAAATACTAAATTAAATAGTAATAATTTATGCCAGATATTTCGCCGTAAAAATAACTAATTTCTAGCCGGATCAAATTTAATGCGATATAGATTGCGTTTAGAAGATTATAGTGTATAATCGAAAGTTATCCTGAGTTGAAAGTGTAAACAAACAATTATCATAACATATAAAAACAGATAGTATTAAAGCGAGCATATGCAGATGATTATAAAATAGATTGAGATAACTAGATCATAGTGTAAGTTAATATTACAAGAGTAAGCAACTTTTAATAAATTTTACAGTCCAGAAAGTATGAATTTTTATAACATAATATACTTAGTAAAGTTACAATTTGTATTACACAAAAAATAGAGAAATTTCCAAATGCTTATGTTTCTTTTTCAATTTTTTATTTATATACTACTTCATATTTATCACAGTAATAATTTCAATATTTTTTACATCAATAAAAAGATTTCTTTCTTATTTTTTATTAATAAAAATGTATATATTCTAAAATAGATAATTATCAAATGACAATATTAAATGAGATATTGTATGACGATAAACCTAAAAGTCAACGTCAGCTTGCCGCATAAAATTGAGTCATTTTATAATTAAATTATTTTATACGGGTCCTAATACACTGGCAATTTGTTGCACCAATATGAGGGTATCTTGATTATAATATGAATTATTATTTTATAACACGGATGTCTTTCAAAATTTAACACTTCATTTCATTTGTATTCATCCATAACTGTGGTGTCGTTATTATTACTGTTTTTGTTTCAACATTTTTAGTAGCGCGTTGGACTCCCTATATATACTTGTTCACTTCAATGGAAATTTATTTATTATTAACAAAGAAAAATGCTAATCAGTATTGATCGTGAGTATTAAGAAGGGAATGAATGGCCCTTGGCATCAATGTGGAGACGAAAGGGGGTCAAACAATATTAAAAATGTAAAAGACACATCAGTATGGACCAAAAATCTTAAAATGAGATTATTACAGAGAATATAACTTAATGTTTAATAGAGCCTTCAGCATTATTTGCTTTCATAATAAACAGTTGAAAGTGGAATGAATATATACATATGTATATACAATACATTGAATATGTTACTATTTCGATATTTCTTAATTCTCTCACCGCGAGCTAAGTCAAACAATTTTTTCTAGATCATGCGGATTTACTCGCATAATATTATATATATTTGGCAATTAATATATATTGTATATATGACGTGGCAAATGCTTCATAATTTTATTAATTTATATTATGTGTGCATAATAATTTTTAATAAATACTAATAATATGGAGTATATATTTTAGGGGTTCCTAAAATTTAGCTTAGTTCCTAAAATAAATTAATCAAAATATATTTTAGTGATTATAGAAGAAAGCAATCATTAACTACAGAATTTTTAAATGGAAATATATAGCCTACATTTTTTGCAAAATATTTATCAAATATGAATATTATATATATTAAATTAAATATTATTAAATTATTATAATATTAAAAAGCTCGCTTTTTAGTATTAAGTCTTATTTATCTGTGGAGTTTCCTCCTGATTATGATCATCATGTGCATTTGAGCAACTGCTGTGAAGGGCTCACATTACAAGTTAGACTAGGTTCTGGGTTGCATGTTCGATTCCTACTCTGTACAGATGAGGGCAATTTCCCTGAAACCGGTTTACAGATGGATTTGCCATGGATTCATGTATACTTTATCGTAGCGACGCATAGAGAATTCTACTTGTATATTTCATATAAGTAAAATAAAAAACGGATTTTTTCCCCTTTCATTTTGTGTTTTAACCACTCCACATATTTCGTGGTTTATTTTAGATATTTCTACGATTTACACAAATGGTTACCCTGAATGTTAACCATAGTAAGTTTTCACCACGACAATTTCACCATATAATTTGTCATAATGACGCATATATTCATACAAATTTGAAAAAATAAACTGTCATTATTGATAAAAACAGACGTATTCTAATTTGATCCAAACAACACAAGGTATTAAATTGCGGTTATAATATCAAATATGTTGAAATGTTGGTCATTGTTCCATATATGCTTCAAAAATGTATATTCTAATTACTGTTTAATAATATTAATCGGATAATTTATTAATTTTAGAACTAAATTAAATGCGTTTTTACATTAATATATTTTTATTATAACAATATCTTCAGCTTAAATTATTATTACTATATTTGTCTTAGTATTATAACTTTATTTGTTATTCATGACCTTTTTGCTACTTTTTATAATGTCAAAAATATTTGTAGCTGTTATAAATATTAATAAACACACGTTTAAAACTAATTAATCGTGATACATATAATGCTATTACTTATAGTAGTGTTAAACTAGTATAATGAATTAAACATTTCATACAGGGAATTTACTTTACATACTCACGCTATATTTTTAATTTGTTCATTTATGTACATACTGCTTTTTCTATCACTTCGAAATTATTATTTTATTAATAGTTATACTACCTATTATATTATGGAAAGGATATATTGATAAAAATGCATTCTTTGAAAACATCATTTAAAACATGTAGTTATAAATACTTATAATACGGATAATTTATTTAATTACGAAATTTGTTTTATGTATAATGTAAATCATTTATCATAAACTGCCGCTGATGGTCCAAAGTCCCGCACCATTGTTTAGTCTCATTTTCTTTTCTTTTTTATTATAAATATCAATTATTTGTAAAACTTTTTTTTTTGGTCCGTCCTGTACCCAGATATTCTTTTGCTTTTTTTGGATTTGACATGCTGTTTTTTAAATCTACAGGTTTGACTTGCCATTTTATCACTCCAGACCTGTTTTATATTGAGTACACAAGCTATATTTAGATTGTACACATTTTTTAATTAATATTTGTCATTTGATGATAACACATTCCTTTTGTTTGACCTTTCTGGAGTTTAGTAATGAATGTTGTTTTTTTCTTTAAACCATCTTAATATTTTTATAAAATGTTTTTTTCTTATTTGACAGTCGCTTCAATAATTTCAGATTATTTTAATTAATATTTCTTTGTTTTTTATAGTGGTGTTGAGGAATATCATATATAAAACACAGTATTTTGCCAAAATAACACATTATAAACGTTTTGTTATCCCTGAAAAACCTTATTATGTTACGACCAAAATATAAGGTATCACAAAAAATGGTGTAATTCGGAATAATACCCAAAAAACATTTGTCATAGTATCACGGAAAACATTATATGATGTCATGATATTTTGTCATGTATTGTATGTATGTTTTGTATTGTATGATATAATGTCATGTATTTAGTCAAACCGAAATGTAAATAGCACCAGATTCAGATTCGCCAGAATCGCCGGATTGACAAAAAACGTAATTCTTTATGTTGTAGTAATAAGAGAATAAATAAACAAATAAAATGTATATTAACATATAATGCTATAAAAAGCAGACTATCACAACAAACTACTTATTTTATAATTGAAGTAGTATGAAACATTGAAAAATGTGACAATATATAACAACTTTATCAAATGAAAACATTCAAATATAAAGTTCTGGAAGCACATGCATCGTATGTTTAAAATTTATAAACTATTTTATATTATCAATATTAACCCAAATAGATCATCTATATTACATATTTACATATAAGAAGTATATAGCCGAATCGGTAAACTATATTATTTCCAGCACCAGATTAAATTTCAAAATTAGTGAGACCATTTTAACGGATTTATAAAATTTTAAAAATACTTTATACAATGAATATTGAACCAAATAAATCATAAATACTACTAATTTACACATAAGTAGTATAGATGATATATTTGGGTCAACATTAATGAAATAAAATTTAATTACATATTCTTCGGACAAAAAAACTATAATAATGTTTAAAACCACCGTCTTTCGACTTAAGGTTACCAAACTGCATTATACTACTAACTAAATTATATTTTTGGGAGCCTAGTACAGTATTATTATAAACATAATTATTGTTTTTTGTCCGAAGAATATTTAATTTCCTTTTACTATAATAGTCCGGACAAGTGGATCACTCTGCTCTCTTTAGATTTTTTCTTTTGAGATGTAGTCCTTGTTATATGCATATTTCCTCTGGTATTCATATGCCATCGGCCTACTGCAAACTGCTAACTTTTTTGTATTTAATTTGGGTATTCCTAGCTGATGAGAACTAATAAGTTTGAAACAGCTGTACTAGGCTTCAAAAAATAATATAATTTAGTAAGTAGTATAATGCAGTTTGGTAACCTTAAGTCGAGGGACGTTGGTTTTAAACATTATTATTGTTTTTTGTCTGAAGAATATTTCATTTTATTACAATAATCTGGACAAGTGGATTATTCTGCTATCTTTAGATTTTTTCTTTTGAGATGTAGTCCATATTAATGAAATAATTCCATCTTCACTTTTTTTCGATTGATGTTTTAAAATAATTTTAAATATACGATATATAATTAGATATATAAGACATATATTGTAGTAAAATGGTTATTATTAAATAATAAAAGGTAAAATGCGGAAATTCTTTTTGACGAAACCAATTATATCATCTAACATTATAAAATCTAGATAGCATGATATAGCATGTTTAATTATTAATGTTAGTTTAATGAATATATGTCACAATTGTAACAAATTAGGATTTGTTGATAGCTCGTTTATATATTATAAAATGGGACTCCTTTCAATGAGTGCGATATTGTTACTTTATAATTCATTACATTTAAGTAAGACCCCATAGACCCTGTTTTACTCAAATAACAATGCGTCACTATAATAGGGTTCTATGAATCGTGTTTATATAAATATTTCAAACAATAGTATAAAAATCTCAACTATCATTTTCTGATACTGCAGTCAGCAACAGGAATATTGTAATAATTTTTATTGTTAGATAACCGGCAAACAAAATAGAAACAATTGATACACGAAAAATAATCTGTATAGATTCAGATTTCTGTCATTAAGTCAACACCAATACCTATCTGTACTTAAAGGTCGGAGGAATTAACCGTGATGATATAATATTGTATTTCTAATTCACCGTACCAATTTTTTATATGTGAGATACCTATAAATGATGGCAATATGGTTGATGGCTAATAAACAAAGTGTTCTGTTGTGTATATGGCAATGCGGGCATTGTTTTACATAAATACTGTATAATTATTTTAATGTGCAGGGGTCATAACTTTTATCTGTGCAATGAATTATAATTATATTGAAGCACGCAATATCAAAATATCACAGACTTTTCTTTTCTTTAGCGCGCCATGTGATGATGACTGATTATACGGGACATTGGAAGAACATATTCATTATATTGCATATCAACGCCTATACTATTTGTTTATTATATAATTATAATATGTGCATTTAGTTCAGTAGATATATCATCATTTATATATGTATATTTTAGTATCGCAGATACTTAAGTCTGTATAGCAGTTTAATGTAATTGAATGCAATTTCAATGAACTATATTTTTTAATACACATTCTATTTGAAAATGATTACAAACATGGCGACATCGACAAAATATTGCTCTAATAGCTTTATGTTATTTTGTGATATATTTAGTCAGTTGAACCAATAATAATAGGATTCGATAGATTTTTGCTAAATAAACTTGAGCATTGTTTTGAAATGTTTTACAATGATATATAGTTCTCTATGTCCCATGTAAGAAATAAGGAATTATTGTCATCTGTACTTACGAATATAATAATTACATACAATACAAAAAATCAAAATTTCAATCGGTAAGTTTGAATCTGCGCTGTCTAGTATGAAAAATTCTTAAAAGCCCAATTCTATAGAATTAAAAAAATTATATGCATTACGACACCAGTTGTATGTATTGCCAATTGTTATTAAATTTTCAATTACCATTGCGTAATGATTTGATGTGCAAGTTTTAAATTTTTTTCGAACTTTGACTTTGTCCCAAATATAAAATTAAAATATAATACGAACCAAAATAGATATGGCTTTAATAATAAAAATAGTGTTTACTTTTAAGAACATAGAATGGTAAATTTTGTGTACCAAATATTATTTTAGATCATATTATATATAGGTAATGTGAAAGTTGAAAATATCAATATCAAAAACATTATATCGGGCGGAGAAAAAGATATTTCAACTAAACAATAATAAAAAAGAAAACTTATTGTCTGAAATGATATGATAGATATTGAAACAATCAAAATAGGCTAGCCTATACTTTAGTCAGGTTCACTTTATGTCAGTACATTTATGTTCGTTCAAAGTCTTGAGAGATTAGCAAACCTATACATTTTCGGAAACGATATGACATAGAGAATACTAAAATAAATATTTACATTTACGGAAATACCGCCATTTTCAAAATGGTCGCCGCCGTGAAATACCTATTTTGTAATTGTATAAGCTTCTATGTACAAATATCATATAAACTTCTTAACATATATATTCATCCTATGTTTTCAGAGGCAGAAAATCCATTAAAGATATACACAGACTTCTAATAGCAATAATAATAATAATAATAATATATTGGCTTTAATTCCAGTAAAAGGGGGTGCTTTTAAATAGGAACAACATAGGAA
>JAUZND010092205.1:0-14719 GCA_034780555.1 Coelogynopora nodosa | reverse complement strand
TGTGACTTTCGGTAAAAAATAGTGATTTATATACGTATGTTAAATTTAAAAGTTAACGCGGTAACTTGATAGCTTATTCCGGTAACGAGAAAGAGGAAAGCTATAATTTCAATTGCAAAAAAATAAAATGATCCAATAAATAAATTAAAATAAGAAATGCAGGCCGTCTAAACGATTTATACTGCGTTTTTTATTATTCATAATGTTATATTATCCTAACATGCAAGTAAGTAAAAATACACAATGACAATAATTTAATTTAAAATGGAAAAATAACATATTAGAAATGTTGAATAATATGGCTCGAATGTTGTTACATTATTACTCGCAGATTGCCGAACAGTATGCCAAAGACTTTCTCGGTTATCACAAGCGCTGGCGGGGAGGAAAGAAAAGGAAGAAGCCGAAGAAGCACAACGGCCGCACGGGACGACTTCGTGAATCTGATCGTAGACGTCGTGTTCGAACCAACGACAAGAGACAATTGAATCAATTGCTTCGCATAATCAAAGGTCATAACTACGAGGCCGGTGTCAAAGTAAGAGGGCTAATTTAATTATTATGATGGATTCTTATAATCGGTGCAGAAAAAATAAAAGAACCCATAAATTAGAAAATAGATAATGATTTATTTATTTTAAATTTTACTCTTAAACTTTTTTTTAATATATTTATAGAAATGTATATATATATAAAATTAATATAAAAAATATTCGTTTAGGCCTGCATATTACATACTTTTTTAACTGTTTTATTTAGCAATGTACATTAAAATGTCAATTTCTATTAAATACAAAAAATCAATTTATTAATTTATTAATTTGAATAAATACTTTTCTTATTTTTAAAATAATAAGCCAGCTTTTAAATATGCTATTGTTTGTTATTGTTATTGTTATTAAAATATTCTTTTAATATTTCGTATACTTTTTATAAAATATGTTTATGTTAACAGTGTTTGGCTTATTTCTTAGGAGCTGCCTAGTGAAACTATGCAATCCTATGTGCTTGCATAACAAACATATATATAATTATACAGTATCACTTCAGACATTTTTTTAAAAATATGTACATAATGTATACCCAACTTGAGCTAAACAGCAAATATTTAAATTTTAGTTTTGTGATCTGTTCCACTTTCATAATTTGTTTGTTATTATAATAATTTGAAAGAAAAAATTAAAACGAAAAAAAGAGACACCTATAATATAGAAAGTGACACGAGTAGGGAGCACGAAATATTTACTCAAAAGTATGATCCCATATTGTTATCATATTAACTTAGTCTTCTACTTTATAATAGATCATGAAATGGAATCGAAAACGTATTTGTCGTTGTCACGGTCTGAGTGGAAGCTGCAATCAGAAATCCTGCTACACACAATTCTTACGAGTGGATCAAGAAGAAACAAAACAACTTCTTAAGAAGCATTACCTTGTAAGAGTTACATATTAGCAATTATTAAACGTTTAAAATTACACAATCATGTCATATACAAATAATCAATATATATAGGCATAAAAACGTGGAACGTGAATTTATTAACAATAGAATAACCAAGGGGTGAAAATTACACACATTTTGTTTTATTATTTAATTGTTTATTTGAAACATTAACATTTAGGCATCGTATTCATGTGTATCTAGCAAAACAACTGATATGCCTATGCACTACTCGAAGAAATTATAATTTATCAAGAGGGAATGTTCATTGCATCGTTACCTTTTCTGATAAGCCAATCGGCAATCAATCAAGGATGGCGACATTTTTTAAACGGGAGAATTCAGTAGGATTTTTTAGAATTGGAATTAGTTTTGATCATATAGACATAAATTATGTAAATTTAAAAAGTACGAGTTTTTATGAAAGTGGAGAAGTTTTTTTTAATATTATTAAATAATATTTGCTTGGAACGATTAATCTTGGCATAATAAGGAAATAAATTTATCCATTACATTATAGACCATAAACAATTACAAACTAAAATACATAGAAACTAGACGCATGAACAGTATTCAGTTAATAGTATACATTAAGGTAACATTTAATTAGTTTATTTTTTCAGTTAGGTCATATTATTAGGTAGAGTGTTTTCCATATTTTAATTAGGAATGATTATTTACAAAATTCATAGTTGAAACTAACATATAGGTAGGTAAAAGTTTTATAGGAATACGTATTCATAATTATGTAAATTATAATTATATAATTGTAAAAGAAGAATCATTCGAAAAGTCAATAACATTATTTAACAATTGATGTCACGACTTCGTTTTTAACAAAACAATTAGTCTAATTTGAAATATTGTCTCAAAATTATGCATTAGAAAAGTAAAGTCGCAAAAATGTAAACCTTTCAAATATACTACTGAAGCATATTGATTGGCTGGGAGATCTGGATAGCGCTGTTTCGTCCTTTTTAGGACTCATCTGCAGACCATACTCCTCACCAACTAAATATGCATGAATTCAGTAGAACTTCACAAGGCCCGTTAGGTACTCCATATAAGAGCTGATTAGCATAAAACTAGTTAATATGAAAATCCATTGATACCAAATAACTAGTTAGCAAAAAAGAACGGTTTAATTCAAACATGACTGAACTAATAAGAAGAAAAAAGTACAAAATCGTACTTAGAATATTATAAAATAAAAGTCTAATGTTTTAAATACGATTTTGTACTTTTTTATTCTTCTTTATGTCCACTAATTATAAACGATCATGTTAGAATTCGGTAAATCGGATAATTAGGATTCACAGAACTCATTTTATAAATTTCAGAACAATCTATTGTACCTTTCGTTGATTTCGTTCTAGATTAAATAAAGTTAGATATTGGCTAACGTGGGATTTAGTTTTTCTCTAACATACACATAGACAAACTGTGTTAACTGATGTGGGTTTTCATGTATCCACGGAATCACCGTTGCCTTTTTATCAACAATTTTTTTGTCAGTCCAATTGGGACAAAACTAAGAAGAAAAACTTCTTTTGCGCTTATCATTAATATTTGATAGAAAAGATAATTAATCAGCAGAAGCACAACACAATACAAGTAATTAAAAATGAAATGCTGGTCAACAATTCAAGCACATTCTTGCTTAATTAAATATATATTGAATAACTGCAAAATCTTTTATACATTACTAAAAATTTATAAATTCATAAAATATAAAATTACGTTAATCTCTTGAACAGACATAACAAAATTATAAACTAACCCATAATTACGACTGTGTTAAACTTGTTTTGATTATTCAAACAGTTTACCTGTTTTACAGACTCTACAATAAAAGTCGCCTTTTAATTAAGCCAAATCGGTCACAAAAGGATTTAAAATGTAATTATAGAATTTTTTTAAGTGAAAAATTCAGGCACTGTCAATTATTTACAATCATGTTAAAAATTGTTAGATCCGTTCGTTACAATAAATTCCCTTATTCATGTATTTTAATATTGAAATTCTAATTGATTATTAATATTGATTTATCTCTATTAATTTATATTTTACAAATAATTTGAAAATAAATTGTGGAATTTTTTTAAAATTTTTTATTGTAATACACAAATAAAAGTCAGTAGTGAGTAGGTACTACCTGTATAAATTGTATAAAAATTAACAGGAATTAAATTTGTAAAAAAAACTTTGCTTTAATTAATGTAAAAAGAGTCTCGTCAATTAATGGAAATCGAAATTTTGTATGGGTTGGATCGTCTGATATAAAATGAAAATGGTAAACATCTTTAGAAGCTCATTAAACTTGAAAAAACATAAACTTCGATATAAGGGATAGATTTTGACATCATTTAAAAGAAAATAAGGTCACACTCATACTAAATAGACTTTAAAAAAAGCCATTTCAGATATTTGTTCAGCTTTCTTTTTAATTGCACTGAGAATATACTATTGTTATGGACTTGTCTTTCCTTCCATAGAAAGCGAAACTTGTAGTTCTCAAAGGAGGCATGCTTCAGTCGAAAATGTATGGCAACAACAATCAGGTGACTCTAGGACCGGTCAATGAAACAGATCTCATCTACACTAAGCACTCACCAGACTATTGTGAACCGGATGATAATGTGGGTTCTCTTGGAACACGTGGAAGGTTTGTTTTTCGCTGCTTTTGTTTCATTATTTTTGTTATTAATTATTTAATACGGTTCATTTAATTGTTATAAACTCCCTTTATCCTCTCAAATGTTTAATCTATTATATAAGTAGGCTATTATATTTTCCTCAAAATTCATTGACAATTTATTGATTTTGTTTTTTAAATATGACTTCTTCATTTATTTAATACACGACATTATTGGAAAATTCCGAAAGATGCAAATTTGATATAAACTTTTTAAAGCCAAAAGCTAACTTCCTAACTTTAACGATTATTATATATACTTTGTAAGAAAATTATAATATAACAGTAGATCGTTTATCTATTTTATTGAATAAATCCTTATCATTGACATATTTTTAATATTCTGCACGTTCACAAACGTTATAATCTGTATAATTCCAAATTTGAAGACTTTGACAAGAGGAGTAACGTAGCAGATAATTACAAAACTTTAAAAAAATATCATAATATTGTAAATATCGTATAATATAATTAATAAATTTATTAATATAATAAACATTGTAAAATATGTTTATACATGCGCGTATTTAGGGGGGGTCACGGGGTGCACAAGGCCTGTGTGCCCCTTGACACTTGCGATCATTTTTAACATACACTAGATAAAACGGCATATTTTTTGCATAAAATATACTACTTACTCCAAATCATGATCATGACATATTATAGTAACAAAACTCATTTTTGTCCTGTCAAAATCACTCCAAAACCACTTCTTTGTTCGCGCCCACAAAGATAACTGTTTGACCCCCTCTCCCCCCCCCCCCCTTTATATAATCGTAGATACGCGCCTGGACTATATAATACATATTACAGAATAATTAAAATATTATTACATATGATATTATAGGATAATAGTTCAAAATAAATCTACATTAAAGTTGTATAATAAAATTAAAACATTCTGAATATATTCAAAGTATATAATATTTTAATGGGGGGTTATTTACTTAGATGTAATAAGTTACAAATATATGAAAATATGACTTTAAATTTTCAAAACAGTAAAAGTATCAATCAAAATATCTTAAAATAAGGTGAAACTGTCAGGGAAATTATATATACAGTATATATATATACTTTTTTTTATAAAGATGAGATTTCTGCAATTTACTTTATTTAATTTTTAATTTTAGAAAATTGAATACTATACTGGTTTAAAATTACATATAATTATTTCAAATTGCATACATTGAATTGAATATAATACAGCGCAAAAATTACCAAATTATTTTTATCATTTTAACAGTTTCATAATGCACACCCTAATAAAATATAAAAATTTATTGAATTACTTATAAATAATATATTTCTGCATGTAGTACCTATATTGATTGGTTTCTAAGTAAATAATTATAATAATTAGTACGGTTATTTTAGTAATAGGCCAATTGGGCATTAAATGTCTTTAAGTAGAAAAGACAATGTTAAAAGAATGCGGTTTGCAACAAATATAATAACAATCTTAAATAAGAGCGCATTCTGAATTTCGTTCTGAATGGGGAGACTATGTAGTAGTAGTCAAGAGATTATTGAGACCCCGTAAATGTAATTATTATTTAAGGTCCCCTCCAGAACGAGAAAGACTTTACTTTATGACAAATAAAACTTGGTTCTACTTTAAAATAGTAAAATAAGATATAATAAAAGCCAAAACTGATTAAAAAGTTATAAGGTTTATTAAAAAAAATTATGATTTAATATAATTGTTTTATCAAAGAAAGCTTTAATTAAACAACATCAGAAAACTTTCTCATTAAAGGCTAATAACACTGAGGCCCCGATTTTTACTCAAACATTTTTTTCGACCACAATGTCTCTCTCCTCCCCCACCTAAGTGGTGTATGACATATATGACATATGTAACATATCTGGGGACATTTATATGACATTTAGTACAAGACAACTTTGTTAAACTTGCCATCACAAGAGAGACAATGTTATTTAAGAATTTGACCTAAAGAGGATCTTCATATTTAAGAATTTGACCTAAAGAGGATCTTCATATTTAAGAATTTGACCTAAAGAGGATCTTCATATTTCAGGCCCTGTCTTATTTCGGCGACTGGCCACCTATCCAGTCACTGCAGGAATATGTGCTGCGGCCGGGGTTTCCGCACAGAGAACGTGACCAGCCTGGTCGACTGCGACTGTCGAATGTCTCCCAGCTTTGCCATCAACTGTGTCAAGTGTATCAATTCCACAATTATGCGCTACTGCCTATAGTTGACGACATCGCATATCCTACAGTATTATAGTTACCATTTGAACTCAATCATTTTTTTCTGCTGCTTAAATATTTACTTTTTATAGTGTTGCTGGAGCAATCGTGGGTCGAAAAATGAATCTTTCCGACATACATATTTTTTTAGTCGTTAAACAAGTAATGCGCACAATAGAACAACTAGAAATACTGCGCTGAATATTTAGAAGACTATTCAGAACAACTTTTTATTTCAGATTTTAGTAAATTGGCATTACTAGGCGAGGATTCCGGGTACTCCTTGGCCTCCATTAAACAAGCATTTTACAAGTAAGGGATCAGTAATAGAAAAATAATTATAGTACAAATTTTTAATAAACATTTTTTGATTTAATATTTTTTTAAAAAAGATTGTCATAATTGAAATTCCTGAATGCGCGCCTGATTGCATTATATAACCATCAATAAAAAATTGAATCAGTTGTAAGACTAATTCTAACAATTATTTTATTGTTATATTCAGTTTTAGCATGACGATATCTAGTGATGCAAAAATTTTATTATAGGCCTACTCATTTCTAATAAAAAAGTATAAAAAGGAGTTATTAAAATAATAAAACTATAATTTGTGGACTTAACGCTATCCACAATCTTACTTTGTTTGTGTGTCTGAACCATCATCTGAACACAAATTTAAACTTCTTTATTTAACTTGATCATTCAAATAGTACATATGTATCATAATTGTTCATGATCATTAAGATAATTCTATATTAAATTTGTCGCACGTTCCCTAAAAATATGTAAATGAATTTGTTATGTCGATTGGAAAGCTTTATTATCTATTTTGGTAAATAATTTCAATTATAATACAGTAGTACTACATTTTGACTTTACTTTTTGAAAAATTCTAAAATAGCACATTAATATTAATTATGCTAAAGAGAAATTTAAATAATTGCATCCGTACACTGTGTATCATGAACTGTACTGTACACTGTACTCGTGAACATACAAAACATTAAAATTTGATTAAAATTTTGGTTATTTACTCGATTTGTGGTGCTAATTTTGAAAGTAAATGTATAGCGAGTTTGAAATAACCGAAATTGTTGAATATCATCTATTTACATACATACACCCTGTCGTAGGGGAGGAGAGGGGATGTTTATCCATCACACACCGTCATGTGTATTACATTATTTTTAAAACTCCATCGTACAAAATTGAATGTAGAAGCAATTGTCGTTACTATGAAAATTACTCTCGATGTAAGAACAACTATTTTTGAAAGTCCATATTTCATTAATGAACAAGATTTTATTATTTAAAAAAGAATTTGTTATTATATTTTACTACTTGATACTATAATTATAATTAATTAACACATCTTTTTAGTGATTTATTTTAATTGAATTTTAACCTATTTTTTAATAAAAATAATTTGTTTTATTTTTTTTTATCTCGCAATAGAATGACCTGCAATGTAATTGTAGTAATTTTATATAGGCCCTATTGCTGTATTTATAATCTGACATATATTTTTTAATGTGTAATCTGCTCAAATTTTATTATATATAATGTACATCGATTTTTAATAAAATTAGATTGATTGTGATAATTTCATTGCCAAATATTTTAATTACTATCTATTGATTAAAAAATAATTAATTGATTAAATGTGAGTAATAGGTATTTATATTCTTAACACCTTAACAAATGATCTTGATGCTATTACCGTCTGGTGTACCACTGTATACTTATTAATGCGGTACACATCCCCCCTCCTCCCTACCACCAAGCGCTTGTCAATGAAATGTCAAATTAACTTATGAAGATAAATGAAATAAATAACTTTGAAAACGTTGTTCATGCCTGTAAAGCATATTAGAACATTTATAATTTTCGTTAGATAATTGTATGATCGTATAATAATTGTAGAATCGTGTCATGTCGCTGCTATTTTAAATACATAAAATTTAATTAAGCTTTTAAAGTTAATATTGAAATTTTAATTAGACGTTATAATGTTTAATAGTTTTAAGATTACAAAAAAATATTAAAATTATAGTTACTAGATACTATTCATTTAAGCAGTAAAAAACTTCTTTTAATAGCTAAATATTATTCCGAGAAGTATAGTTAGTTAACAATTTCGTTACATTTTTGGAATAATTAATTTATTTGAGCGTTTTCATTTGTTAACATAATGAGTAATTTCTTTTTAAAAAATTTCAGTCTTTAAATTGTTATGTTTCAAGATTCAAATTTGTGCTTTTGTGACGGTTTTTCTTAAAATAAGAGTATCTTAAACGCCTTAAATTTGATTTGTATTATTTGGTTTTGTTAAAGAAATTACAAAATTTGTATAAAGGTTTTTGACGTATTACATAGACTCATTTATCTCAGCACATACATTACATTTTATTATATATCAATGTCATTCTCGCTTACAAGTTTATCACCATATCTCAAACATTTATATCATACGAAAACAAATTTATACCTGTTGACGAAAAACAAATTCTAGAATTTATGCTTTGTTGTATCCTCAAAAAATATTCATATGTTTCTTGCACATACAATCATTTTAGAATATTCTTTTTCGTAATATCTAATTTCCCATTGTATCATTAATGGGCCGTTCTATTTAATTCGTATAAATATGTTTTTTAAATGTTATAATTTCTGGGATTTTAAATAAGTAGTATCCCGATTTTTCATTCAAATTAAATATTTAAAAACACGGTGATGCGGTTGTATACCAAACCTCGATTAAACTATTGACATCTCATTACACAAAATAATCCCCTATGGCAATCTCTATAAATACAAATCTCAAACATCTGATTAAGTTATGTAATTCTAAATCGTGTATATGTAATATTTTGTGAATTTTAATTTTTAGTTACAATTTCAATACCATTGATAATCTCGTATACTATGTTTAAATAAAATGAAAATGGAACCAGCAGCGGCCCTTGTATTGTTCCTTCATTGATTATAGTATCATTCTCTGTGATATATTTGTTGTTTTATTGTATTTTCGTGAAAATCATTTTTTATTATTTAATGTTGTGTGCATATTATTTTATTTAATACTGTTGTATGTATTCTGTTTCATTTGGACATATATATATTTGCAGTATAGCTTTGGCATTATTATGATTCTTCAAATCGATTTACATAAAGTATGTAAAATTGAAATAAGTATAAAAAATAATAACCAAACAACAGTTCATTCTGAATATCGTATTGATGTACCACATTTTTATGTAATTTTTTTAGAAAATACTTTACATATATATTATGTATTAATAACTAGTGTTTTTGCATTTTAATTGTTTTTAATGGACACTTATTGTATCGTACTCAAAGTATGAAAAAAAAATATTAAAACAGTAAATCATAAATATATCGGTTTTCTTCTTGAATTTTTTTTTATTTGTTAAATTAAATTTAAACAGAGGTTTTTAAAGCTATAACAATTAAATAGATATTTTAATTAATCTTAGTACTTTTTGTCTTACTATGATCCTTAAAAAAATATTTAATTAAAGCTAAGATTTTTGACTTTAATATTTTTTACTGAAATTATTGAGCTGTTTTTCACAGTGTTAATTTCTCTATTTTTATTAATATAGTTTATATATTAACTATACGTAGTACTTTTAAGAATCAACCAAAATATTAAATAAAATGAACGGGTTTTGTGATTAAGAATTTGAATAAATTATATAATTTATTCATTTTAAGAGATTTTTTTTTTATTAAGAATCGGAATAAATTTAATATATTTTTTTTTTTTCTTAAATAAGTTCTGGTGGGCCCTTAGCATATTCGAAAAGGCTTATATAGTTGTAAATTAATTTCTCATGTTTTAAAAGTTGGCACTACTGGTTTTCAGTCAATCCAACCAAAAAAGGACACGTCATATTTTAAATTTTACCCTAACATGTGAGTAAAATAAAGCTCTATAATTAATGAAAAGGGCACTATGTTTTTAAGGGAGGGATTCCAGAACCCATAGGACTCCCCCTTGGGACCGCCCGGCCTGAGGCTTTAACATATACTGTGCCTCATAAATCACGCATAAATTATATTTTATATTTCATTAAAAAATTTAAAATCTTTAAATATTAAAATTTAAGCATTTTAGAAATCCCACTTTATTTAAAGATAAAACAGAAACGAATAATTAGAATTTGAATTGCATTAAGGATGAAAAAGTTTCTTCACCATAAAAACAGATTTATATCCACTATCTTTAAAATATTTCTTCAATGTTTTAGCTATATATGGCCATATTCTTGCTTGTCAATAATATATAACAATGTATGTAAATAATCATTCACTTCAAGTGAATGCTCATAATAATATTTCTGCGTATATATGTATTATTTACCTGTCAAATAAACCTCGAACTTCTAGAGTCATATTTTTATTGCTCCTTGAGCAAAGAGTCTTTAAAATTCAAGGACTCAATTATTCAAAGATTCCTTGGCGGCTTTACTTTAAACATTATTTTTAAACGTTCCTTGAGTTAGGACGTTCTTGAAATTTATATAGGTCAATGTTGTATGATTAACCAATAAAATAATAATGTCTGTCAACGCGCTTATTTTAAAGTGATACAATATTGAAGTATTTTATAATATTTATGTACGTGAATTTCATCTGGATTACTTTTTTGAGAGTATAAATATAATACGAAGAATATTAATCTTTCAAAAGATCATCAAATTCTAAAAGAATAATCTCATACTATATTAATAACAACTGTTATTAACTGGATATCTAGCAAGAATAGGTTGAGGAATGCTTTAAAAGATTAATTTAGATTTGAAGGAGTCCTTGAGTCAAGGAGCGTTTAAAAATTGTTTCAAGGACCCATTGAGTTTCAAGAAAGCTTTCACTTTTCAAGGAGCGTTTAAAAATACCCCCCTAGTGTTACAAACATCTGACCTATCTCACTGCTGATCTGTGTATTCTCCGAAGTGTTCGAAATTTGGTTCTAGTTAATTCTGGTTTAGCTGAATGTTGAGCACTAAAATAGCGTTAAATAACAGTATTATCTAACTTAATATACTTTATCGCCCTATATATTAGTCCATGGGCCAAACCAGATGTTGGTACAATCTGGGTTGGCAAAACTTTACCCATACTAAATTGTTTTTGGGGTTAATATAAGCATATTAATGTGTGATTACGTTTGCAGAGGAGTAGCTTTTTCATATTTATTTGCAGGTTAAGATTTATGTTTATCGATACACTTCTATTGGTTGGAACTAGTCTATATTAACGAAATATACTGTTTCAATATATAGAGTGGTGCGTAATTTAGGTAGTTTTTTTAAACATTTAACATTTTATTAACATACTTGAGTTCGTTTCTTACCCCCGTCACAAATGCAAACCTTAGATGCGGACACAACTGAAACTGTTCAAGATGCAAAAGTAAAGAACATTGTATGGTTATTGACTAGAATGTCTATTCCCGATGCTCAGACCATTAGCAGCTGAGCAGGCTTCAATATTAAGATCCGCAATGAAGTTACAGTGGTCCAAGACACGGTCGGCTACCTGCCAACCATCAACACCTCTGCAACTGAACTGTCGACGGTGCATGAAGTGTTAAACCAGACACTCAACATCATGAAATCTCTGCAGTTGAAAGAAAATGTCTGTGTGTTTGATCAGGCACTGTATGCCAAGGCAGCTAAAATAATGTGGAAGCATGAGAGGTTCAGCAACATCATAATTAGGATGGGGTTTTCCACACGATCTGCAATTTGCTTTCCATTCTGGGTAAGCGATTCCAGAATGTAGGACTGAGAGATCGCTGTGTGGAGTCAGGTGTGATTGCTGAGGGTCTGTAGCGGGCGTGATGGAAGGTCGCAAATACAACCGTGCAGTAAGACTACACAAGCTTGTCTATGAAGCACTTATGAGGCTTTTATGAGAAGGCATGGATAAATGTTCAGCATCCCAACGATATTTATCACTTGAAAGAAGCCTTGCAGAGCATTGCTAGTTTTTATTAAGATGTTTCTGAGGCATCACTCGCACACCTACTGGAGAGTATAGCGTACGCACACTTTGGAGCTATTTAAAGCCTACATGGACTCTCTCAGAGATCAATAAGGTCCTTCAGCATTCTGGATGTCCTACCTGCATGACAGAGATCATGCTGTGACTGATTAGTGCTTCAAGAGAAGGGGATTGGATGCTTCACCTTATGTCAATCCGCCAGATGATCCCTTGGGGTTTTGCCTATGACAGGCTCAATTATGCCCACTTTCTGCCATACTATTATGCCAAGATGTCAAGACTGCCTACTGATCACCCTGACGTGCATGCGCGCTTCATACAAGGTGACTTCTCAGTCCAGATTGGCTGCTCAAATTCATTCGGGCGCATACCCGTGGACCAGACCATCGAGGAGACTGTTAATAAAGACACTCAGACATCAGGAAGAACAAAAGGCTTCAGCCTGAAACCTGGTACTGTCGCCAAATACTACTTGACATCTGAATACCAAAGTGCCTACTTGCGGCTGTTGAGAGAAATGGTGGGCCAAAGGGAAGTAAACCTCAATCACCCAGATCTCAAGTTGCCTAGGATCAGAAAAGATGAGGCTGATGTTCAGTCTAAGTCTATTGTTGAACTCATTGATACCTGTTGGTTGAATCCATTCAGCCCAGACAATGAGGATCTGGTCAGCTTGTCAACGGCAAATGTAGCGCCACCAGATGTAGCCTATGACCTTCTTCATGCTCACAATATGGGAGAGGAAGCATATCAAACATTCAAACAAGAACGACTGGAGGCAAATCCACCAACTGCACAGTTCCATGACAAGATGACAAAAATAAAACTGAAAACATTCTCGATCATTCAAAAGAAACTGCCGAACAAGGGGCAAGCCCACCAAGTAGTTCTGTAGGCTGATGAGAACCCCTTTGACCATATGATTCTAGTAGCTGTGAGCCGAAAGCTCCCCATGCGTGATGTCTTGGCCCATCCTCTAGGTCCGCTGCCATGGGCAATTGCCAATGGCGATGGATCCCTTTGCAAGAAGAATAAGGAAACTTTAGCCAAACACCTGGAGAAGAGTGTCTCCCTTGCAGAGGGGATCCCTGGACCATCATCAACCATCATTGACGGGATGAGCCTGGTGCAAAAGCTAAAAGGGAATGAGAAAACCTTTATCGAGCTTGCAGAATCAGCACCAAAAGCTGTTCTCTATGAAGGAGCTACTATGAGCCAGCACATAGATGTTGTCTTTGATGTGTACAAGGAAACATCAATCAAAGATGCAGAAAGGGTGAAAAGAGAAGCAGACCTGACAGGCATCCAGTTCAGGAACATTACATCAGGCCACAACATACAACAGTGGAGGAATATCCTATGCAGCTCTTCTAACAAGGCATGCCTAATCAAGTTCTTGGTAGACGAGTGGAAAGGTCCCAAGCACAGAAAGAAACTTCACAACAAGGCACTGTATGTCACTTGTGAGAACGAATGCTTGCGGGTCAACAAAGACCACTAGGAGCAGTTTTCAGACCTCAAATAATCCCAGGAATAAGCCGACACACGTATTGTATGTTGTTGCGTGCCCTTCGTGCAGCAGAGTCTGGCTATAAGGCAGTAATCATCCTTTCCGACGACAGAGATGTTTTGATGCAAGTTGTAGGTTTCGTCAAAGATATACCAGCCTCGTGTATCAGAAGTGCGGAACCCAGAATTGAACAAAGTTTCTAAACATCAACAAGCTGGTATAATCGCTTGGGAACAGTGTGTAAGATTCTCTGGTTGGTATGCATGCTTTCAATGGTTGTGATGCCGTCAGTTGGTTGGTTTGTTGTTTGGTAGGTTAGGTGGGATTCCCGTCAGAGGAGCCAAAGCCTCCTTAGATAAGAGACCACCGCCACTGGGTCCTCCGCCAATATGGCCAAGGAAGGCCTCGTTATCCTGAACACCCGCAGCCGCAAGCCAAGGTGCGCCGGATACTCTTGGAGCCAATGCTCCAGAGTCTCCTCCTCCTCCTCCTCACAATGAGGACATGTAGGAGGCAACTCCGCTCCTATGCGACCTCGGTACGCCGCCAACACACAGCAATGTCCACTCTGGAGCTGCGTAATCATCGTCTCAGTGTGCCACGGTAAGCCCGCCGGTCGTGGCGTGACAGTAAATACGAGGTGAGTACGCTCATGGGCCGACCTAGGGTCAACGACTGCCCTCCTAATAAGGGACCTGGCCGCTCTGAAACACATCGGGGGAGGGTCTTGCGACCCATCATCATTCCACGGGCCGATAGCAGCCTCCCGGGCTTCCATGTCCACTGCTTCATTCCCATGAATTCCGCAGTGGCTCGCGA
>JAUZND010092204.1:0-14721 GCA_034780555.1 Coelogynopora nodosa | reverse complement strand
ATGTTCCTATGTTGTTCCTATTTAAAAGCACCCCCTTTTACTGGAATTAAAGCCAATATATTATTATTATTATTATTGAACTAACATCTCGCAATGAACTTTACTTAATTATAAATTTCAATAAATAAAATATGGTTGTACAATACATATTTGTCCCCAATCCAAAAAAACATGTGTACCCCTATACCCTGCATTTATGCTACATTTTATATTTGTAAATTTATTATTAAATGAAATATTATTGCTATACTTTGATCATATGGAAAAATAAAGATATGTTAAAACGAATATTTACCTATATTTAACTTTTTTGAAAAGAATGAAAACTTATCTTCAAATCTGGGAAATGAAAACTTTTAAATGTGATGTCCCAATTTTTACAGCCAAAAACAGCGCAAAGTCATTCTTTACCCATTATAAAAAAGTGAAACTTAAAATGAGAGGTAAAGAAAGCGTATGGCCGCTTCTGTAATTACAATGTACAGCCTTCTTATTTCAAACAAAAAAGATGAAACCAATTATTATGATTATAACTGAAACTTATAATTATATACTATTAATAGTTATAAAATAGCTAAAATTATTGTCAATGCACTAAAAATATTCTTTAATTTTTATTTGTACACATGTGAAAAAAAATGTATAATACATTATTTATGCAAAGCTTTTCCATAACAACCACCTAAGAGATAAACCTCTATGTATAATTACTCTATGGGTTGTTATATACGAGTTTTTCATTACGATTTTTAAAGGCCAGTTTTTTTGGAGGATTTCTTAATATTTACGAGTTTTCACTATGAATCAGGAAAATATTACTTAAATAGTGAAAAAATGTCATGTTTACTCTAAATTATCTATTTCATCAGTTTTTCCCCGTTAAAGAAGTATTGATATTTTTTAATCAAACAACTTAAGTTTTATGCAAGCTATAATAAGTATTGAACTTTTATGTATCCTGTATTATGTATGCTGTTTGATTAAAAATCTTTTGGTAGTTATTAATGTTTAACGATTCTATAGATAAATGAATACATGGATTTTTTATTTTAAATTAATTGTTTCTCTTAACACTATTTAATTAATAAAAAATTATTTTAAATACATAATATTAATGTGTTTTTTTACATATTACTATATGTCGAGTGAAATTTAAAAAAACAAATTGATTGTGTTTTAGCAATACCGTTTTGTTCATTATGAACATTTGTTTTATATTATTTTAAACACTTGTATAACTGAAACTATTGTTTCAAAATTGAATTAGACTGTAACTGTTACCTTCACATGTTTTCTTGTTCAGAAGAAGCGAATACGTTTAAGCTACAATGTAACTGTGTAACAATGTAACTGTTACCTTCACATGTTTTCTTGTTCAGAAAAAGCGAATACGTTTAAGATACAATGACAGTTCCGAAAGTGATTGGTTCAGTTCAGGCGATGAATGGGTTCCGAAACCCGATTCCAGATATGACAAGATTGAGCCTAGTAAATCCACGGTAATTATAATAATTACTAGGGCAGAGTTAAATATTAAAATTATTGCTAAACATGCAGAGTTTCCTTTTTCAGGCTAAATCAAGCAGTGGAACGAAGCTAGTCATGGCCATTAATGATGATGCCACAGAAGAGAAAAACGGTAATCTTTTGGTGCTATTCTATAAAAGTATCCAATGAATTAAATTTAGTAAGATTTGTATAAAATATATTTTCATATCGCTGATAGAATTTTTTCTATGCAAAATCGTATGATTTTTGGTGAAGTCATCAATGTATAATAATATTTAATTGCTAATTATTATTTTTTTATTTATTTTCACAACTTACTAAATTTCTACAAAGTAAGTCAGCAGCTACTGAAATTGTCTTAAATATCAGTTTAATATTTAGATATTTAGATGTTTATTAAAAAAGTTTATTGGCGGTCATATTGACATTTGTCTTATTCTGGGGTTATTAATTGCAAGTTAAATGATTGTATCCGCTAATATTTTTCTAATCTGAATATTGTCTTTATACTAGAAAATGTAAATACCATTAGATATTTTTGGCATATTTGTGTTATATATACAATTAGTCATTTTTAGAAATTATTACCTTATTTGCAATGATTATTTTTGACATACTGGTAATCATTTTGTAAAATAAATAATTAAATTAACAAACACTTGAATAATGTTCTAATTTTTCAGTTCAATTGTCATTTATCGAAACATGTGTGAAGTTGATAAGTTATACATTGATCATTCAGTTAATGAACCTTCATTATGATGGATAAACAAGTTTGGAGTATCACGAATTGCACTGCTATTTAACAACTTCTACTGCAAATTGTATTTATACTTGATGAGTGGATAAATATTGATATAATAATGACAATAATATATACTGAAGTAGCATATCTTGATAAATTATTTTAATTATGAAAATAATCTCCGATCCGTTAACATTTCTGAACTGGTCGTATTCAATTATCCTCTAATTGAGTAAATTTGTACTGTTACATATTAAAATATGAATTGCAGCTCAACTATCATATTATTACTGTTTTAACCGAGTGATAACTGGACTAATAATAATCATCGCATATTAGATCACCTTCACTTTTGATCGGACAGAACAAAGGAAGATTGTACTATTCAGAGCCGATATATGCGCATGTCTTCCTTTTTACAATATGTATGTAACTGTTATGGTTTTCTGTGGGTCTTATGATTTCTATTTTAAAATAGAACATTGAAATCTAATATCCTTTTATTAAATAATACTATTATTTAGTCGATCAGTGGATGCAATGACTTAGATAAATTATAATATGTAAGTAACATGAACATTTCATTTTTATAGTTTAATATTTTTTATTGTATTCAAACAATTTGTTTGAAATTTGTTCCTAGACTTAGATTTACTTTAAAGGATTGGACAATTGAAATAAGATGTATTGTAACTTTTAAAAATCCACTGTTTTCAAGGTATCGAAATATTTACTATGAATTAGCTTATGATGATGTATGTAAAACTTTATTATATCGCAGTTGTTATGATCCAACGTATTTCAATATCCAGCACAAGTTAGTCGATATCCTAAAAGAATAGGAGCAAGAAAGAATTACGAAGAATTATCTGAACATCCAGAAGACGACAGATATTTATGTAAGAGGATACATTTTTTATTTAGATAATTTTAGTTATGTTTGGATTCGCATCAAACGGAAGTATCACCAGTAACATATTTACGTCTGATAAACATTTTTGTAAATTGATGATGTAATTTTGCTGCGCTTAGTTATCATAGTTATTTGTTTTACTAAATCGATGATTTAACACCGTTTTAAAAGATCACCTTTTGTGCTTGAAATTAGTGCTTTTCAGGATTATTATATTTTTGTTATTAATTATAAAGAAAAAAATAGCAACATATTTTATAACTTTATTATTTTTAATAATGTATCTAACGAGCATAACATAGCCATTGTCCTATACAAAGCCAGTATTAAATTATTTTTCATGTTATTTAAATCGGTCATTAAAAATTATTAACACGATGTAAACCATAATAATCATGTATATTAATATTTACTTCGATAAAAAAACTTTAATAATATTCGAATGATAATTATCTGTAGATTTGTGTATATGCAGGGTTCCCACGCCTCACAATTTCCTTTAATGATATGACTTTTAAGATATTTTGTTTTATTTTAGTATTACTTAATATTTCGGGAACATTATCATTGTTTATTTGTTTATAATGTATAGTTTCATAATTTTATAAATGTTAAATAAAGCATCTCCGTCTGTAATGTAAAGGTTCCCATTTTATACTCATATTTATGTCTAATATTTCATTATAACCAATTTGTACCCAATTTGAAACGACAGTATACATAACATGTACTAATACACTTCTTATACTATACACATATTTTGTTTAGCGTAGAGTAACAACATACACGCTTCGCTAAACAGTTAGCTTGAGCACAGAGAGTGTTTAAAGTCTTCTTTTTCAAGTTCAGAATTATCAGCCTACTTCACCAAGTTGAATCCGGACGTCTTCCATCACCGGTGCATAAAAATCTCTTCTTACCACTGACATGGACCCCACAAGAAAGCAACGTTACCTATCTATCTCTTGTGCATACAATTACCACACTATCAGTTACTTTTACTTCTCTTAGAATTGCATTTCTTCACATACCCTTTCCTCTGCAATCTATCTCCATCTTCATCATTCTGCATATCCAATCCCCATCACAACAGTTTGCTCTTAGATGACCAAGCTTGAGAAACTTCCTCATGGGTTTCGCTCAGTGGTGTGAATATGATGAACATAATTTTATACTTTTCCTGAGACCAAAACACCTTGCGCGGTCATGGATTCGTGACGATATCATATTCTGGTATGGTATTCTTCCATTTGGTATCCACCTGTTCTTTAGTTATACCTTTTTAAAACATTCAGATCTTCCATGCAAACTTGTTCTTATATTTCCGCATTTCCTGACACTGTAGCTAGCGCTCCACGAAATCTTTTTATATATTGTATAATTCAGACATGAGAATCGTCCTCCGTACGGCGGACTTCCGCCGTGGATAAAGTAATTTTGGTCACTCTTGTAATTAAATTTAATATTAAATTTTCAAATATAAATATTATCTTGCATATATTAAATCATATAGTTTTCTTTTTCATTATTATTTTTTAATGTGCCTATTTAGATTTATTCTAAAGTATAAAATCTCATACTGAAGCGTTCATAGGTATGCACAATTATAAAAAAAATATTGTGTTGAAATAAGCTGCATTTTGCGTTTTAGCCTATTTCAAAAACTGGAAGTGCACTCACGAAAACACATGAAACCCTTGTGGGTAGGAAACCCCCTAACCCCCCAGAACCCCGCTCCAGACCCCCATTGGAGTCTTACAATAACAACATTTTTCCGCCGTAACCACGATAAACCATTCTCATGCCTGTCATATATAATGCTGCCGTTTTCAAATAATTCACTTATAGAACTTTTTTGTACCAATTTTTTTATTTTACAGTTTTACATTTAATACAAAAAATTGTAAAAGCGATTTCTTTGAAAGCTGAAAAGTGTACTTTGTTTAGTATAGTATAACTGAGATATTATATTTAAAAAATCATATAAGCATCTATTGAAACAGTTGATGGTTTCATAGAAATATATCTTTTTATTTTTTTTTGTTTCAATATGAATTATTAAAAGGTTCTGTCTGTGCATCAATTTAAGGACTTTCAAATTTTATAACTTTATTATTTTTCAGTTTGTTATTTTTGTGAACGCAATTTTCTTGAAAAATGCGGGGAGCATGACATCCTTTGGCTTAACGACAACTCTGATACTTGTAAAGAAAAACTGTGCAAATGTGAAGATCCTAGCAGTCATGCAAAACAAACAATACCAACCGATGTTCTGTCAGTCTCAGTGTCTGGTATTCGGAATGCCGGAGTTGGTGTTTGGACCAAACAGACAATACCACTTGGGACAATAATGGGCCCTTACAAGGGGGAATTGAGCTATCTGGATGATGTAGTTGGAACAGAGAAGTATAAAAATGTAATTTTAAAGTTTTGTTATGTGAAATATTTATTTTTACGTTTATATCTTTATTTCTATGTCTGATTAGAATTAAAGTTTACAAAGATGTGGATGTAGCTCTTGTATGCTTTGTTGTTATTATTTTAATATTTATTTTTAAAAATAATGTCAAACTTATCGTAATCTTATGCCTCCCACGGAACCTAACTAGCTTATACAAAAAAATACGAGCATTTTCTTTAATTTTTCAAAGTTATATACAATTACAATAGAAACCTATTAAACAACTTTTAATTTAATAATTAATGGGTTAAACTATACAATTTTAAAAGATGTATTTTTTAAAGCTTATGGTTCTAGGGTCTAATCTGTATTATTTTAATACTTTTAGTAGTTGTTTTAGGAGAACTGATGGTCTCTGATTGTTAAACTTAAAAATATTATGGAGTTACTTTAGAATTTCGTCGTGATTGCTTAGTTGATGCACAAATTGTTTAAATGTATATTTTAGGCATTTTTTATCTAAAAAGTGATTATGGTGCACTTTTAAGATCAGGTTTTTTAAAAGATGTTTTTCAGACAAAATCATTGTACATGACAAGTTTCACTAATATTTAATAATAAATAGTAATACATAATAAATATGTACTTTAAATTAATGGAACATTTCAGGTCAATTATTTAGTCATTTATTAAAGAGGTCAAAACTGATCAGATCATAAAACATGTTTTCAGGATAATAATCATTTTTACACAACCAGTTTATTAAACTTTTGTATACGTATTCATTAACGTGTAAGAAGTTTGCATGCGACAATATAGCAATTCTAATAATATAAGAACAGATTAAAAACATGTTACTTAATAATTCTTTATTCTCATAAAATTTAGTTGAAATTTAGTGTATTTCCAATATTTGAGTTACATTACATAGTTACATTATATAGTTGATATACAAAGTTTAAAATCTACTACATTATCACATCATATAACGTTATTCTGAAAATCACGTTATTGATGTAATTTATAATCAAAAAGATATCAAAAAAATAATTTGAATTATTATATGTTAAATATATTAGTTATTTCTCATTTAATAATTATACAAAATTGCAGCTAAATGGTTTATGTTTATGCTTCTTCTATATTATATATTTTTGATCTGATTTAATCAAATCAACATAAATACGATTTAGATTTGATGATCAAATGTTTCTAAAATTTTGAATATGAATTTGTGATTTCGCATTTAGTAAGTGTATCAATTTTATATCATCAATTGGTCGCTATAAAGCTGTTTCTGAAAAAATAGTTTTTATTCTGATCTGATCCAATCAATATTTTTTAGATCAACCGAATATTGTAATAAATAATAATAATAATTGTATATTTTCAAACAAACAAGCATGAAGTACCATAATGAGAAGCAAGGTACGACTGGTATTGGTCTGGACAATAAATATAAACGAAAGTATTTATTTTTCTTTTAGTATGAATGCCAAATTTTAAAAATAATGTATTATATATAAAGATTTAATCTTTCTTTTAGTATAAATGCCAAATTTCAAAAATAATATTTTGTTTATAAAGATTTAATCTTTCTTTTAGTATGAATGCCCAATTTCAAAATAATTAAATAGATGATATAGATTTTTTATGTAAATATTTTTTTGATTTATTCTGAAATAATATCATGCCAATTCAATTTTGAGATTAAGAAATATGTTAAAAATGATAATATTAATACGTCAATATAATAAGTCGATCGTCAAGAGAAAAATGCCTAAAATTGTGGATAATATATTATCCTAAATTTAACTTTTTATTGACATAAAAATAAAAAAAGTAGATTGTTTGTTGTGTTGTTACTTGACTGTTCTATCCTCACAATTAACTTCACAATTAACTTCATAATTAACTTCATAATTAACTTCAGATTTCGAAGGCAGGATACGCTTGGTTGATCCGGAAATCGACTGACAGACAAAAGAGTTATTTTGTTGATGCTGCGGATCCAGCGAAATCTAATTGGCTTCGAGTAAGAATATTACAAGTCGGTTTTCAACAAAAGAAAATGTTACTGATTAAATAAATAAAAACTGAAAACAAACCAGTAATGCTCTAGTATTTCTGCAGAATGTTTATTGTAAACATTTCATAATGATTATTTTTTGTTGTAAATCTATGTGATTATGAATATTTAGAGATTATTCTAAAGGAAAAATTATTCGGGCTTTAATTGTATTTGAAATATTATGAATTCCATAATGGACCAATTATTAATTTCAATTAACTATATTATTTTTGAATGAAGTTAATAACATCAGGTTCGATTTATAATTCCACTTATCCTACATCACATTTCAAGTAAGGCATTTAGTCATCACAAATTTTTGAACATTATTAGTGATATAGCACTTTGTAAAACATTAAAAAATAGTTATTGTTTGAGAAAAGTAATGTTATTAAAGGTTCCTAATATTTGAACATTTTGAAAAGTGATAAAACTGTCTCAAATGTATGTACCTTTTCCGATCCTTATAAAATATTCCAAAAAAGTGTTGGACAACAAGAGCAAGACGGACCAAATGTGGCCAAATGTTAAGTTGCTTGTAACGTTAAGATAAAAGGGTACATGTATGTTTTATTAAGCTCAATATTTAATTAATTAGATATTTTGAAATTCTTAAGTCAATTATCAAATTAGATAAACAATAATAAATAAATGTTAAATAGTTATACATTTTTAAAGTAAGTGAAAAAATAATATAGTTTAAAATGCCCGAGTTGCTTTTACTGTGATTACATTTTATTTTGATATTTGATTTCATTTTCAGTTTTCTTCAGTCATAATTAAAATGTTCTATTTTAATAACCTCGAATTTAATTTTAATTTGTTTGACTATAATGTAACTGTACGACTAACGTTTGTTATAAACGATATTCACATTATATAATATAAAGGTCTCCATATAGATCACATCTACAAGCGAATAACTTTAGATCATTGTACTTGTTTTCAGTATGTGAACTGTGCCAGATATGACGAAGAACAGAATTTAGTTACTATTCAGTATAAAGGGAAAATATATTATCGTGCTTGTCGGGTAAGTTGCATAACATGTTTGATATAAAACATTTATAAACGTCACTAAAATTTTATAAACAATATACCATTTAGTGTGATTGATATTATACCGACTATATAATAAATGATCTGGTTAATTGACTGAAGACAGAAAGTATTGTGAAATCCGTTTAGATTATTAAAGAGAATTTAACTGCCGTATATTGTTGAAAACACCAGAAAGAATGTAAGAAGATGTAAACTTTTGTTTAATAATATTAATTTATTTATATATTAACAGTATTTAATTCTACAATTTAGATAATTAAAAAGAACATGCAATTTAACTAAATAAAATTTTACTAGTTCACATATGTTACGAAAATGTTCATAGAATCGATATAACACTTTGCTATTAGTTTCTAAAAGTCAAATTATCAAATGAGCACATTTCTGATCAAAGAAAAATTCAATTGTATTCGATGTACTTGATATCAATTGACTTAATGTGATTTAATCTCGAGATTTTCGCAATAATACAGAATATATACAACCCCTCCTATACAGGCCCTCCAACTCTTAAATAAAGAATGCTTTATTGAAATTTATTTTTAGTTATCATTGTAGCAAGAACATTTTCTCGCAATTTCCTTTATATATACTATAGGATATTATGGTCAATTTCAGCACAGACAATAATTGGTCCCTTTACTAATGAAAGCTCTTCTACCTGCTTTTTCTGCTTTGTTGGTTCTTTAATAGTGTTGTCCACGTGCAATTTGAATAAAAACAATTATAAAATATCCTGATTTTTATGCTCAGGGAAAAAGATTTTAGAAAATGCCAAAATCTTTTAAAATATTGTTCCTAATAGGGTTTCGCGCTTAATTTTAGTTTTATATAATAAATCGGTTGTCAGCTCCCCTTAATCCCCTAACCAGGGGCTCCTCCCTGGATCTTCCTGGAGACTTGACCCCCAGCTCCCCATTACCGAACCTTTGTGCTTGGTTTCCGAATATTTCATGAAGCATAATTACGAGCCAGCATTATGTAATAAATTAACATAGCAAGATATAAAAATGTAATACTGAACAAAATTATAAACTGCAAAAGCAATTTATCACATACTTTTATCAAAATTAAAAATGAACACTTTGTTAGCAAGATGGAAAGAAAAGTGCAGTTGTTGCATTCAATTTCTTATTCTACGAAAGAAACTAAAATTCAAGCATAATGAGATTATTTCAAATTCTCAACTCACACAAAAGCAAACACAGAGTAAAATACTAAATATTTTTAAACAAACCGCTTGCAACAGTTTTTATTGATAATATATTATTGCAATTACTAACCGGTAGTGGTTTTGGTTCACCAACCAAAGGAAAACTAGAGCTGTGGTCTTTAATTAACCTGTCTGGGTATCGCTATTTTATATTTGTGTCAGAAGACATAATCATAGAAGGATGTGCCACATTTGTTTTCCATACAAACCACGTCCTGTTTCTATTGATAATAATTATGTAGAAGGGCCACATAAACCCTTTCAGTTCGATATGGGACACCATTCTTATATCACTTACTCGATTGATTGTTCTAGTTCTTAAAATCCTTTAGTAAAATCACTTGTCAAAGTTCATCTGGACTCTAACAAAATTATGTTATCGTCTCCGAGGAAAATAAATTACCACCTTTTGTAATAATCGATATGTCTATGTGAAAATCTTTTCGAAAGCATTTACCTTCACTATTATGATGCCGACAAAGTTCTTATCAATAAATTCACCATAACATCGCGTTGAATCATGTGTACCTAATTTAAAAAAAGTAATAAGCAGTTGCACATGGCCACCATTAGCCATGTATGTGGACACTATTATCAAATACAAGATTATGGCTAACCCCCCAACATCATATTGAAGGTGATAATATAATTTTGTTAATTTCCAACATTCACCATTAGAGAAGTGATACCGCGCCTTTGTTTCAACTGTTTCAACTAATTTTTTAGTTGATTTAATTATGTAAAAATAATAATTTAAATATTTCAACTGTTAAAATTATCCTCTATTCACAAAGAAAACAGCAAAATTGTTCAAAGCATTTTAGACATAGAAGATCATATTTTCTTAGGTATGTTCTCAGACGAATGCTTTTTTGCAGTTTGCAAGCCTTTTTCGGAACGAAGTATTCCGTTATGGAAGTAATTTTTCGAAATTTTCGCATAAAAAGGTTTAAAATACTAATAATCGTTGGTATATACGAATAGTATAGCTTATCTGAAAGATCTACTCTTTGAAGTAAAAAATAATAATTCGAATAAATTGAAACCATATATCAAGAGTTTAGGCCATCATGTACGAATTTACTTGTATGTAAATAATTAAATTTATTTAAAAAATATAAATATGTAATATAATCTAAAAATATAATATTTATCTAAATATGTCATAAGTACTAACTAGTTGTAATAAAACAAATTCTGCTAAATATTTCGTCTTATATATCTGAAAATTTCACCCTTATAATAAAATCCCTATTTTTTTAGGGTTATCGATTTTTTTTGATTTTATATACATAATATTCTAATCATGTGTGTTCAATAAACACATTTTGAATCAATCGATGGACATTATTACATTTAGTCAAATTGATTATATAATTAATTATTTAGGGCTACGGCAACATTAAATGAACCAAAATAATGTCACTTTTTTAGTAAATTTTTAAAAATTTAATTTTGAAAAAAAATGATTGTTTAAATAATCAAAGTTTTTTTATTACTTTGAATACATTTAATTGTTTGAAAATTTCACAAAATATTATATCATTAAATTTTCTTTGACATTTAACTGGTTGAGATCAAAGATTTATCCATTAACTATAAATTTAAGTAGATATTGTGTTTGTATCTGATCAAATTGTTAATACTATTGTCGAATTACTGAAAACTATTTTTATAAACCATTTTTAAAGTAATATACAAAAACATTTTTTTTCAACAATTGGTCAAATAGAGATTTTTAATCGATTGACTATGTCATGAAATGTTAGGTCAAATTATGATAACATATGATAACCATATGATAACAAAAAAAATTTCACTGACAAAATTATATTTTTAGGTATTAAATATTATAAAATTTTCTATGGATATGGCTACCTCCTTCACCAGAACCAGTGAAGGTTAATTACCATTGTTGCCAGTTTATTATTTTAAATATCTTTCTTTAACTGGTTCTATTTCGACAAGTTAACATAATGTTATAATTTACTATTGGTATTATGATGACATTACTATGACATTTCCATTGATAATATATGTTTACATGTTTATATATCTTGCATAAAACGAAAATCTAAAGAAATAAAATGTTACTGGTTGCCACTAAATGAGGTCAATTAAAATGATTTATATTAAATATGGTAGTTTCGACATCTGAACAATAAATGTTATACTATTCATTTAAATTTGCTTCCATTTTAGGAAATTCGAGCTCATGTTGAATTGTTAACGTACTATGGGGATGAGGTTAGTATTTTGTTAATAATTCTGTTCATTTTAAAAAACAAAATTACAATATTAGCATTCTTTTTTAAGTTATAAATAACCTAAGTGTCCGTGTTTTATATTGACAGTTACGCAAGTATTAACCTTTCGTCCGTGAAGGAGGGTATACAAAAAATGTTATCAAAAAAATGAAGTTTTTCGTTGAACGACGTAATCATTGTCTAAAATACTTTTAACTAAATAAAAGAATAATAAATAGAATTTCGAATATTGTAACATACGAGATAAAATTTTGTTATTATAGAAATATTTTATACCCCCCATTAATAAGAAAAATAAGTTTATCGTAAAAAATCTATTTTGAATAATAAAATTAATTATTAAAATAATCAATCAGCTATTTAAATAATACTCAAATAGCATTTATACTACTTTTAGCTTATTTATACAAGTAATATAATAAAAACTACAATACTATTATATATTTCGTTATTTGGAATCAGATATAAAAAGAATCAAGTCAAATTGGTTGCATTGATCAAACGTTATTGCATACATATGGGTCAATATAGTATATATGTTTTTTCGCATAGTCTAAACTGGAGCTTATGATGTAATCAGCTTAATCAGATAATAAGAAATTTGTTTTTCCAAACCCCACCCCTCTACGAAGCAACCCCTATGAAAAATGTTCAAGGACGAAGGATACATTTAAAAATGTTCATATTGTAATTAGTGTGAAATCCCATTTTTGCGTACCCATTCTATAACATACTAATGGATAGAATATATAAATGTTTGAGATCCGGAAAAACGTCCTAAAAATGGGCAGAAACTATGAAAAGTAATACATAATATTGAGTTTTACTCCCCTATCCACACCACAAATATTTTTGAGTAAATCAATGACGCTGAGTTCGAATTCACTATTTAAGAAGCGATGGGAGATAAGGTATTAATGATTGCAACCCTTACTACGAACGATCGTATTCGCGCGTTCTTGTGTCCGCTTGTCAATTCACTAAAATTAATGTTGAATATAATAGAGTAGGCCTAATTAACAATTTGAAATTCCGTTTCAAATAATGTGCATGGTTACAAAAGTTGGCTCAAATATTTGGTTTTGCCCATATCTTCATACATTGATAATTCTCTGATTTTAAAAAACATCATTGTGGTATAATTAAATGAATATGACAAATCTAATGCATATAAAGAAAACTTTAAATATATCCAATGTTTTATGATCTTTGTGATTGAGCAGCTAGTAATGAATGTATGTAACCGTGCGCTCTCATTAACGATATACAATTTGGTTTATTTCACCAATTAACTAAATAGAAAATAAATTCTAGAGATATATTTTATTTTTAGCTCTAACAGTGTATGAATGTGGCTTCTATTTCTAGATCGATTATTTTTTAACCTTGTTTAAGTAAATAATTAAATAATCAAATAATTAAAACAAATAGTACGAAATGGACATTGCACGAGAATATCTAAAATTCAAAAAACATGTTTAATGGATCTGAAGAACGTTTACTAATTATTTAAATTGTACTTTTATATGATCAAATAAATTGTATCACGAAAGGACATCCTGAGTACCAAAATATGATAAAATTTGTGTAACATGTCACAAAATGTAACATATATTGCAAATGAACTAAATGGCGGACAAATGCAATGGACAATGGAGAAAAAATGCAAACACAAATAATTATTTCCGATTGGTCATAATAAGTGTATTTTTACCAAATTATCATGAAATCTAATAAAAAATTTTAGAACAAACAGACACTGCACGAGAGAGACCATCTAAAATTTAAATTATATTTGTATTATCCTTAGAAAAGCCTTTAATAATAATTTTTTGAACGAAACGACTTTTTAAAATATATTTAATTGAATCTTTTTTCAAAGTGTAAACAATTTTCCAATAATTAAATTTTATAATATTGTTATAAAAATATACATATATTACTAATCATATATAATTAGAACAATATAAAACGAAACGGACACTGCAAAATGTCAATTTAAATAATAATTTCATTGATTAAGAAGAACTTTTATTTTATTAAATATTTTTTTATACTAATTGACATTTAAAAATATAATGAATTGAGTATTATTCAATTTGTACGTATTATGGTTCAAATAGCATTAATTAACATTCTCAACATTAAAAGTTAAACTTTTAGTTCACTAACAGTATTAACTTATTTATGCTTATATGTGTCTAATACTTAAGTAAATATTAAATGTATTGTAAATGAATTAAATAGTGGACCATCAATTATCGGAAAGTAAAGACACATGCATATGCTGATTTAATTTTACAATAATTTGGTTAAAATTCACTCATGATCAATCAAATAAATTCATTACAATGTTATGATCCAAACATTTTTTCCCAACATTTGAAAAAAGTCCATTTACATTTTAATCGTAAACATATATATGCAATAGAGCTATTGTTAGAATTCTTGCATACTTGCTTCGTATACAGGGTGAGTCAGAAGTAATGGGGGAAATTATCTGTTTAAATTATTTATTATAATATAAATAGAATTTATGG
>JAUZND010092203.1:0-14721 GCA_034780555.1 Coelogynopora nodosa | reverse complement strand
GTGGGATTCAACTCGATCCCTTTCCACTGTTGCACACTTAGATAAGTTCTGAGTGAGTGCTGTTTTGCTGCTGCGCTTATTGGGGGCAGTGATTCCAACTTGAATGAAGATGACAGTGACGATCTGCCTAATTAAACGGTTGTAGCATGTGTAGCAGTATTTGTCAAGTGTGTCAATTCTATGAGCACCATAAAGCTTGAGAAGGAATTTCAACTTGAAAAATCAGCTTTATAACATTTATTTCCCTTTTTTATCCTAATGCTCCTGGACTATTAACATACTTGCTATTATAAAATTAATTGTCAACAATATTTTTGAATAGCCGGGATTATAGATTTATTGAAATCAACTTTATTAATATAGGGTTGTTTTTAATAAAAATCAATGGATTATACCTTAATATGATGTACGCTCGTGAAATTATTTTTCGAATTCTAATTTCATCATATTAATGTATATAATTGAAAATATTGATTATAATTCAATTATAATATAAATTCAAATTTGTTTATATTTTGTAAATATTGTTGAACTGCTAAACGATTTTTTTGTAATAGCGTTATACAGCAAAAATATTAGATTACTCGTTATTCGCAGATTATAGGCTTTCTTGCCTTATCTAACATCTATTTATATTTCAGTAATTATGTGGATAATTTTTTTAATAATTACACCATAATATGATACAGTAATGTCAAATACATTCACAAGTTGTTTATTTTTTGTAAATATCGTTCGAACTGCTAAACGATTTTTTTGTAATAGCGTTATACAGCAAAAATATTAGATTACTAGTTATTCGCAGATTATAGGCTTTCTTGCCTTATCTAACATTTATTTATATTTCAGTAATTATGTGGATAATTTTTAAATAATCATACCATAATATGATACAGTAATGTCAAATACATTCACAAGTAATAATATCATGATAAATAACAATAAACAATGTTAATAAATAATATTTAAATTGAGAAAGAGTAAGGAATACTATTTTCGCTCATGACTGTATAAGGTTAGTATTGTAAAATTCCGGTGGCTTATTAATAATACACTAAGATTATCTTTAATTGATTTCGAAAATATTCCATGACAGTGGCTTTCGGTACAATTTTAAAACGATTGTTCATCTTTTATTAGTATATTAAAGCTAAATTTTTCAATTTATATATAATCCAATATAAAAGTTCTATATATATTTCACCAGAGATTTTATAGCTAATAATATTTTTTTAAATAGTCCAAATAATATAATTTCGATTTTTAGTTTTCACATATACCTATACCTAAGACAAATAACAAGCTGCGGTTGAAACTTTTTAATTTATAACAATGAACTACAAAAATAATCTTATAGAAGGCGTGTGCAGTTTTATTAAATCATACAATAGACAACACTTTTTCTTTAATGTCATATAGAAAAAAATCTGTCTAGTCAAACAGGTACTGTGTATCTCAATTAAAATTACGAACAAATGGCATGGATGTATACTGTTTACTGGAATCACCTATGGTAACGCTGTTACTACAGCCACGCCTCAAGAGAATCCTAGATACTATTATTAACAGCAATATATTCTAGAAAAAATGGAACGTGTATATTAATTAATATTTAAAATACCCTACAAAACTTATCCTATATGAATACATCACCACAATATTTTTAAATAACAGTTAAAATAATACTTATAGTCTCAGCGAAGTAATATAGGGTGTCTGGAAAACTTTTTGTTTATTTATGTTATGTTTGGAAAATTATCCCGTCGTTTAATCCAAATTATATGTGCATCCATTTCATAAGTTGAATATGGAGATGCTTTTTAAATTAGGACACAACACATTCGTTGCAATACCATTATTGCGATGTTTCTTTCAATTAATAAATTCTTTGTGTATTTCAGACAATCTTATAGGCGCAGGAAAGTTCCTTACTAAATTATTTAATCGTTTAACCCTGTCGAAATTGATGATTTGTCTACAGCTGTTCTCCGTATATTGCGAAAATGTATCGATCTAACAAATTTATATGTGGGGAATAGAGTGGCTGATAAACTTTTGTATAAAAATTTGTTGATCGAGGTATTCTTCTGTGAGTACAATGTGGTCGTACATTGTCACGTATCCAAAGAAATATTTCAGTTGCTGTTTCCTTTTCAAGAAGGTGTATATAACCGATGCCTTTAACAAATTCAATATATCTGTCCATATTGAATAGTCTGTGTAAATATCTAATACTCAATACTAATAAATCTAATATCTAATACTAAAAAACACAAAGAATAAAAAACAAAATTGTTTTCTGGACACCCTATAATTATATGCACTAGAGTATTGAGATTAGGAAAACTATTAAAAAGAAAGTAATATGATATATTATGGAACATTTAGAAACAAAAACCAAAAGTGTTACCTAATTATATTTTGAAATATTGGCGAGAATTATAAGTAACATTCTGGGAATACACAAAGACATTCAGTTCAAATCGTGTAAATGCAAAATCATAGTGTTTTAGATAAAAGACAGAAAAACGGTTATTTAATGAAAAAGTAATAGACCGCATCATAGCGAAGTGCTTATTTTACAGAAATCATGTCCAACACAAAACACAAATCAAAGTGAAACATCAAAAGTATTAATATAGCTAAAGTGGAAATAAATTCAACAGTTCCTAGAAAGTCAAAGTGAAAAATAAGGTAAAGGGAATAAAACAGAAGCACAAAGATAATGTTTGCCTTAATATTTCAATTTTCACCTAAATCTGGAAGAAAAGCATTGAAATAATTGAATCACAAGACAATTTAGATAAAAAAAACTTTGGTGGAAACATTGATGTTTCTGATATAACTAATGTTTCTGATGTAACTGATCAGTTAATAATATAAATAATGTAATATATCGCACGCAAAGGTACACATATGATAAATATTGTCAATACTGCTCTATAGTATAAATAATAATTGCTATATCACAACCAAGCATTTAAATAGAAGAAGTCACAATTTAAAAAAAAAACTGTAACACTCAGAAAAGATAGTATGGTATTATTGTACTATAACATATATTATACTTTAGGTATTACTAACATAAGATTGCATAATAAACACGGCAGGGGGGAGTATGAATGCCTCACTTATATATTATAATATAAGATCAGGTATTTAATGTTGAGCTATAAGGTATGAACAAGTAAATGGAATGGTTACAATGTTGTTCACAGTGATACGAACATCTTGGCAACACATACAGTTGATCAAATACATACGATATAACATAATCAATGAGTCTAAAACTTTTTTAAAACGGCGATCGAATCCATATTGACATGAAACTAAAGTGAGCCAGACAGCTACAATCTAAGTAATATTGTAAATTGATGCATATATATATTAACATGGACGATTTATGTATACATAAATACTAAACCACCCTGATACTATTTCACAGTACAATTCTGCATTGAATCTGCCGAGAACTAAGTCCTATACAGTTACCGTAGGGTTATATTGGCACAAATAATATGAGAAATCTTCCTTGGTGACCAACGGTGATTTTGTCAAAACAGTACCAATACATAACAGTACTAGACAGAATATAGAGTCTGAGAACATTATAAGCATTTCACAATAGTTGTTAATTCATTTATATGAATCAATATCTAGACAATAATACATAAAATTAAGATACATACATATATTAATAGAAAGTCAATAAAAGGCATGAAGCCGCTTTCAACTATAAAGAAATAATTGTTAACAATATGCTAACTGTGATATAATTAAAAACAAAGGAATTGAACAATTCATATTGATTTTAAAATCTCATACAATAAAAATTGTCCTGAAAAATAATTTACTTTATGCGTAATTTTCAATACTTTAAGAGTAGCATTTATTTTATTTTCATTATAAATTTATAAATATCAAAGGAAAAATAGATTAGAAAAGTCGGTATTGTAGATAGGGTAAAATAACAGAGAACTTCTACGCTTATTTATATTTTAATCAAAACTTCATAATTATTATAAAACGTGAATGCCTTTAAAAAAATAATATTAACAAGATTCGTGATATAAAAAAATATGCACAGCTATTGAAGTATAATTTGAAAAAGCTTCCAATATAACTTAATTTATTTTATTTTATTTTACTAACCCTAACCAGAAAGAAATGGTTAGTTCTGCTTACTGGATCTATCCACGGCACTGCATTTCTACGTTGTCCATTTTAATAGGAACATAAACAGATAAAAATGCAGGTATTGAGATATTCAGCTAACAAAATATATAAGTATGTTTCGTATTTATTAAAAGAGCGATCTTAAATGATTCAAAAAATATAAAAAGTGAAATAATAATAGCGTTAATAAAGGCATATAATGTAGCTAAATAATAAAAAAAGGCAACTGACTAGCCCAATGCGTAGTTAGCACCCCGGAAAGAGACTCAAACAGGTGGAGAATAATATAAACGTATATATATATAGTGTAGGTCGAGAGAACGTAATAGAATGCGAGCGAGTGAGAAACTTTTCTTTCTAGTTGCACGCCGATACCGACCGCCGAGCAAAGTACGTCACAATGACCAGATTTCCAACTAACACCGGCAACAGCGACTTGTAGGTCGTCCAGTCGGAGGGCCAGTGTCCCACGCTGGCCAGGAACTCCCGCCGCGTCTCCATGTCGTCGGCCAGGGCGTCGAGCAGATACCGGGTGCACATCACCCCGAAGATGTGGAACAGCTGGTGACTGTGGCCCACCACGTCGAACTGGCCCGGGAAGAGGCGCTCAGGCAGGTGGCTGGCGTAGAGGAAGACCGAGAGAAAGGCGAGCAAGTAATGGTTGACCCAGTGTGCGCTGTTGATCAAGACCGCTGGCGCGCTATCGCGACTGTTGTCAGTGGAGGGGGCGGTGAGCTGGCGGATGAAGACGGGCAGGTTGTCGCAGAGATAGGGTATGGCAAAGGCACACAGCCGGAGCAGGGTCCGGGTGGGGCTGGCCTTCATGAACCTGTAGTGAAGGGCCGGTGTGAGGGGTGCATATATACTCTTCATATTATATTGTTGTAAGGTAAAGCATATTAAATAATTCATTATGACAATCGCTTTAGTTTGGAGAACAAATTTTTTATTCAGAACACTTGAAAATTGGAACCACGTACCACTTTCGGTACTACAATATACAACAGATACTCATTTTAAACATAATTAACATACAAAAACAAATTAAACACAAATTAATGTTGTCTACCTTGTAGTAAGACTATCCTATTATATTAAATAATATAACATACATTTGTAAAAAGTTGATAAACAGATTAATGTTGTTCTTAGAAACATTGGAAAAGCAGAACAGCTCTGTATTGATCTTATTAGGCCTCAGAAACGGTTCATCCCGGCGCATTTCCTTATTTCGAAGCTAACTTCTTAAAACAAAAACACAAAACTATGCAAAACACTAATTGACAAACACAAATATTAACATATTAAATATGTTCTTAGAATTAACATATTAGGCATAATTTATTGTAGAATGTTTACATGAATTTCATACATATTTTGAAAAATTCTTAACATGTAATATTCAATTGATTAAATATATATAGTAAGCTGCTGTTATTGTGAGAATATGCATTTTTTAAGAACTGAAACTATCACGACAGTAAAACTTTGTATTTAAGTATCAACAAAAGCGATTCCTTGAAACACATGTACGTTCACAAAGCGGTGTACACCGACTTAAAACTTAATACACTACAATGCATGTATACTGACAATGAAATGTCGGAAGCGGAACTCCTTCGGACCTCGGAACTCCTCAGACCCTAGCCTACGTTCTTGATATATATATATATATATATGTATATAATGCAATACATGTAATGTACAATTATATAATGTAATATAAATACAATATATACATATACTTAACATATTCAAATTATAATATATCTATATACTCTCTTAGTAGTTAAGATGAATCAAAAGGAGCAGATTATAGACCGGAAATAAATTATTTACTCTGTGTTACGTTACTTCATTTGAGCGTCAAAATGTAACAACATACCGCATGTTGGATGTTCCTGAAATTAAGACAGATTACCAAAACTATGCAAAAGTTCACAAAGTCGATAATTTATTCAGACAATAGCATATAATATTTATTTCACAAAGCTATATGTACCATGCATACCTATAACGAAGAAATCTAACAGCTACAACAAATCTGAACTTTTAAGCAATTCTATATTTTAAAAGTCAACGCTTAAATATATATAATGGAAAGTGAGCAAACACCACCCTGTGCAACACATAATTAACTTGCAATCTATATTGTGGATATTAATAAAAATATTGATATTCACATTCAATAATTACTAAAAATGTAGTGTACTAAACAAAATGTACAGTATCCGTAAAATTTGTGGAAAACTAACAAAAAATAAATGCAATGATTCACTACGAAATAAAAATAAGCGGTAAGTACACGTACACAAAAGTGCAGTTGAGGAAATTGGTAAGTATTAATAATATATTCGTTTCAAACGTAATTTTAACTTTTAAAAAATGTGACTATTTAGTCACATCATGTCCAGAGCACACTTGTTTTGAACGTCCCTATGAGGCTTATAGAGTTTTTGTTAGTAAAATATTTTGCATGCCTGGATTCATAAATGGATGAACTCGATGTTTTATAAATAAAAATGGATCATTCTTTTCTTAAAAAGAATAAATAACATAAACAATTTATAAGACTTTTTACTATTTCAAGAATTATAATCTAATAATTGGATAAAAGTATATTACATTTAATCACTAGATACAAAATAAATAGATCAAACTAAAGATACAAGAGAAAAAAATCAAATGAGTCATGATTGTGTTTACAGAAATAGAACAAACGTACTGTTTTTCCGTACTTTTGTATTAACACTAAAATAGCATGCAATGGGAAGATGTAAATATTAGGAATGTGTATTTTTAATAATAACAAAAGTGTCACATATAAAACGCTGTACCAGATGAAAAGTAATTTTAATGACAATTATATATATACAATATGTATATGTGGGGCGTGGTTGGCAATTTTTTATAACCAAGCTTTCTGTTTAACATAAAGAGAAAGTTATAAAAGTAATACAATAAATTATTAACTTATTTTTGACAAATAATTTTAAACCTTTCCAGTGTAAAATATATTTCAATTTGTCAATCTAAAACTGCGGCACTAAATAAATAGAATAGGATGAACATTACTTTTGAATTCAGTACCAACTATATCAACACAATAATCAGGAGGAAATATTTATTTGACATTACACAAAGGTCTATGCATAGAAATAAATGTTTATTATATGTTTAATATATTCTAGTATGTTTATTAAAAATAGTAAATACATAAATTAATTATGTTGTAAAATTAACTATTAAAATCAGATAATAACTTATTTTGAAGATCAATAAAAAAAAATTCACTTAAATCGGGACAGAATAATTGTACATTTTGTATATTTGACATCCTATTTACAATACTATTGAAATATATAAAAAAATGCATAAAGATGCTGATAAAACCTGAGCAATATTTAAACAGAAGGAATAGTTCATTAATAAGGGAAATAAAATCAATGCTCAAAATTATACAAAAACATTTGAGTTGATATTACCGATTAAGATACATTTATCATTAATTTGTATAAGGTAAATAAAAGGTAATATAATACAAGTAACTGTTATAGAGCTCAGAGCTGAGCTCTAATGTTTTAAGCAATCAATTTGAAACTATGTGGAATTCAAACTTTTGCGATTTAAAAAAAACTTTTAAAATGCTTTCCATAATAAAAATTGATTTTAAAGAACATATTTTAATCTTTGTATTGCCATTCTCTAAAACAACTACGATGATAAGAAGGCAAAGAAAGGTTTCCATCTGAAAGCAATATTTGAACGGTTTAATTGTATTATCTTAACAGGCAGCAGTTAATTGCTTATAACATTTGTAGTCATTTAGGATATCTGCGCATAGTAGGTATTTAGACTATAACATAATTAACCTCTATACACTAATCCTCTATCAAACAACCATTACCACAGTGACCACAAATCATCTAGATTTTATAGGCCTATGAGGGATTTAATATTGATAGTTTGGCTGTTGGTAGACAAACGATACTATATGGTGCGACATCTCATTATTTTAGGAATTAATGTTTATTGATTATACATGGCAAAACTTATTCAAATTGAAGAGTTGAAACGCTATGCTTTTTGCAAAGAGATACAGCATTTCCATATTCATGATTTCAGAAACAAAGAAAAAACTGTTTAAAAAATTGTTCACCCCTTTATAATGTAACATTTTTATTTCACAAGTTACTTTTCTGGTTTCTAATTATAATTTGTATGGACTATATTTTATTTAATAAATTATTAAAGGAACATTGTCAGCTTTCTATTGGTACCGATACTGTATATATTGATACTTTTACTAAATACGTACCATAAAAGACACCTCCTCAATCGGTGGAGGCAGACTGTGTTAATGGTGGTTATATTTTCAATTTTATAATATATTAATATATATACTACATAATTTACAGATGGAATACTATAGTATAGTATAATATACTGAACGCATTTTCATTTGCATGTATAGACTATAGTCTATATTAATTCTATGTAGGAATAACTTTTCATAATTATATGTATTAAACTAATGTTAATATATTTTTCTCTATATAGTAAGATTGAAATTCCGTACATTAGAGATAGTTAAGAATAAAAACCATTGTTATGCATATTTTATATAATAAACATACATCAATAACCGTGTGGATAAGTGTAGATGTTCATATTTACATATATACTATGCAAAATATTATTGATAATAAATAATCGAATTTTGCCTCATTTAAGAGTGAGAGTATTACAGAATAAAATCTACAGAGACAGAAGATCGTACTTTTATATCATACCAACTAAAAATAACTATCGTTCAGTTCAGATATATTTAACTACAAAAACAGGAAAATATAAGAAATGCAATCGGCTTTTACTGCAAAATTCCTATTAAATCAGATAAAAGTATTTTTTACTAAAGTATATTATTGATTCAAGTTTAGAGTTTGTACATCCTCTATTCTGTATATTCTTCACAAATATAGAACAATTTGAAATTAATGATAATGCTATACTATTTAAGTGCAATAACATAAAAGTATAAAACGATTGGGTTGCATATTCGCCTAAATTGGTCCAACTTTCATCAAAATAACGAGAGCGTTGATAATTTTTTAAATTAAAATAGCTATTGACGGATTATATATGTATAAACAACTGCACCACGCGTATAGACAGGAATACGTACACAATAGAATATATAAACTTTTGTGCGCTGTTAACCTTATAAGTAGCACTAGGCGGGGGTGGGGGTGTGAGGCCAAATTGACCTACCAGCATTTAAATATTCTGCAACAAATTAGCACATTATGATGTAGTTGTTCACGGCGATTCTAAATATCCTCTAAGTTTCTCTAGTCAAAATGCTTTGAAAACAGTTAATTATAATGCATTAATATAGAAAAATTTAACAGTAAAAATCTCTTATCAATGTTTCTGATCATTTAATTATGATGATGTCATTATATAGTTATCAATAAGTACAAAAAAATAATTGAAAATAAAGCTTATTATGATGTAAGTGATCAGTGCAAGTTTCAGCTGAAAGCTTAAATAGTCACATTTTAAAATGTTTAAATGAGTCTATATTTCCCCAATTTGGGTTAACTATTACGTCATCAAGTTCTCCAGATATATTCTACAACAATGTATGAGATTTATGTGCATTGTGAGCTAGGCAGGAACTAGATAGAAATGACTGATACTACAAGAATGATATAAACATTAGTAGATTTTACGTAGTTAACGATAAAACACAGGTGAGTAAATTTGACGCTCCCCATTGGGGCTTCTAGGGTTAATAATATTATTTGCAGAAAAACGTCATTTTTATAACTATGAGAAGAAACAAGAAAATACTAACACATCACAATATATAATACTTGAACATGAAAATGTTTTGTACCATATTCTATAAAACCATAGGATAAAATATCAGAAAGGCTATGACATAAGAAAATCTGTATAATCGATTAAAAGTAACAACAATATCTGTAAAATATTAATTTCGAATTAATATAATCAAATAAATTATTAATTTCAACTTAATTTGCCGTACAAATATATACCAAAAACAGTATGTCTCCATGTTTCGACTATAACTTTAGAAGAGTAAATTTTTAATAAACATTAAAAAAAAAAGTTTCACATCGATGTTTCTAATTGACTGCTGATAAAGGTATAGATAGGAACATAATTTTAAAGGTAGACTAAATTAAATAGCCTACGTTTTATACAGGTGCTTTTTACTGACATTGCTATTTATTTCTATCATTTTTTATTATTAATAAGTTATTTTTTGGTATAGAACCGGCATGAATTTTATTATTAATTTATTATGAAATTAAAATAATTTACAAAATAATAACTTTTAGAAAATAAAACTGAAATAAACAAAACAAGCTATCGAAAACATGTAATATAAGTTCAAATATGTGATTCACCAAAATAGAACCCTTCATGGATTTTCACCATGTCAACGACGAAGTGTCATTATGACACCAACATACGAGATGTTACAAAATCAAACTTTTCGATTTATTTTTAAAAAAGGTTGTAGATAGTTCCAAGGAAGTATAGTTAATGCGCAAACTTATATGAATACACTAAAGTTAGTACTACATTTCAACAATAGAACTTAAACTAAGGACATTCCCTTAGTGCCCAGGTTTGTTAAATTTAGGTTATAAAGTGCAGTCTATAAAGAGAAGACCTCTACAAATATGCAACAATATAATGGAAAGGTTTCTCTCTGACGATAGGTATCCAAGAACAACAACATAGTGTGGCATAATATTAGAGACATGAAAGAAAAATAATGTTAAGAGAATTGTACGTTAAGTCAATATGATGAGTTACTATGGAATACAAAAGATAGCCGTTACTATACTACAGCCTTCGCCATTCAGCATCACGCCACAAGAATCAAATGAATATATAAGAATTACACCTCTATACTGTATATATGGCTATTACTTTCAAACTTGGCACATTCACTATTATATATGGTTTATATATTATCAGTTTTTTTTGATGGCAAGCCGCTCAATATTGAGAAAAAGGTTTATAGATTTACGTATACAAATAGGGTTTGGTGTCAATTAATGATATGTAATACTAATAAATAAAATGTATCATGAATGAATATAATTAGCTCCTGTAAATCATATTTGCGATTATGACAAACTAAACTAATTTTATTCCATTAAAATCATTAAAAAAACGTAGGTTTTAAATTTGACGTAAAATTGTAATATTTAAAAATCTGAATAATATAGAAAGTATGTGGTCATATATATATATATATATATAATTGTCTAAAATATGCCAATATCACATACTTTTTTAATACTATTTCAGATGAAGCTCCTTTATACATACACCTACATCTAACATCATCACCTGCATCTAGCATATTGTATCTAACATCTACATCTAACAGCAGATAATTTCATTTTCTCATCCGAGCAATTTTTGAGACTTAAGAGAAGCAATAAATTATATTTCATATAGATGCAGGTTTAATTTACCTAACTATTTAACACTAATTATGATAGAAAAAAAATTAATTATTGGAAATTAAAAGGTAGAATGCCTTTTTAAAACTAAGAAAGTTATATATAAACAAACAAACATTTTAAATTGTAAATATGAAACAAAAACTAAAATGGAATACCTATTTAAAATTTTTAGAACCATTTATGAAAAAAATTAAACAACTGTAAATTACATTAAAACAATTAAATCGAAAGAAAAAGTTTACTGATTCATATATGCACTTCAGGGTATAATAAATGGTTCAGATGCAGAGAGTCTTTTAATAACTATGTACAGTATACCTGGGCGACAACAGCGGTTTACTCAGAAGTGAAATAAATTAAACAACAAAAATAGATAAGACAGAAAACATTAAATGTGAAAACAAATATTTTGGATAATTTCTGTTAGATTTGGAAATAATAACTAAATGAATTATCGATTTCATCATCAATTTTAATCAAAAAGTAGAATAGAATAGGGAGTGTAAATGAAATAGCTTAAACAGTGTGGAACATATATATTATACTATACATATTCAAGCGTAAAACACAGTTCATCTGAATAGAAACACGTACGTCAAACATGTTTATAACAGACTACCAATTATTAAAATGTAACATTTAATACAAAAACCAAATAATCTACAGCATTATGAGATTTTAGTGTGGAACTCAGTACGGTTAGAAACTACAAGCAGCTGGAATAAATTGTAATCGTCGTAATACACTTGTCACACACAATGCAGAATGTAACGATAAATATCAGTAATAATTGATTTTCACATTCATTTGTATTGGATACAAACCACTTCCGATAAATATAATATACTACGAAAATGTGAAATAATTATGTTATGAATTGCTACTACTTTTCATTGGAATTAATTTTTTAATGATTAATTACATTTAAATTTTTAAATAACACTGACGTAATTTTACAAAAACAGATATGTGCTTTTTAAATGATGATAAAGTACAACATATTTATTGATTAAAAGATCGCATTATTTTTATTTATAATTTTTGTTTGTACATTCTCTGTATCTAAAATCAAGAACTTTGACAAAAATAAATAAATTGCCAGATATAGAACTGAATTGATCAATATTCTAAAATATAGTAAACAAAATTATTTTCCTTTTTTTAATTTATCCATGATTGTAATTTTTGATGAGATATAATCATATAAATAATTTATTTTTACTTAGTTTAGTTCACGAAAATTAAACATTAAAAGAATCATCTTGAGATATATTATGATTTAGTACCATTTAAAATATCTGAAACAAAAACTTTAGGTATTATCTTACAAAACACTGAATAATGTTCTTATTAATTCGAAAGGGAATTGCATTTAGAATATTGAAAAAACACTGAACAAAGAACACTGAAAAATTAATTTATTTATTAAAAAAATTAATGCGAAAAAAGAGCATGAAAAGAGCTTCTAATTTTTCGAAATGCATTTTTATGAATAAACAATACATGTAATGTATTATACTTTTGAGAAAGTTTCTGTTAAATAAATAAACTTTAAAGATGTGTGTTTTAGTGATAAAAATTTACATAATTTTGCTAATTTCTTGTTTTAAAAGTTTGTCAATAGACACTATACGTGAAAAACAGTTAATTTTATTTTAATTAGCAAACAGTCCTCGTCCACTATCTGGACCATAAAAAGCTTGTTATCTATATGTGTAGTTTCTAATAAAGTAGATAGAATTTTGTATAAAAAAGAGCACAGCATCAGTTACGTTTTACAGAGAAATTTATAAAACTTAATAAATGACGTCCGTTGTTAATAGTAACTAAGTTAACACGAAAATGGGAACTTTGTTACAACATTGTACCACAACATTGTACATACGCTTAACACAATGAAGAGTAACAAATGAAGCTCCAGCTTACGGACAAGCATCGGATATTTCAACAAAAATACTCCTAACGCGCATATGAGGCTTCTTTTAGAATTATTGCTCCTCACTTGTGGAACAATTGCCTTCTAGAACACTATCGTTTGAGGATAGACTTCCTAAATTGCATAAACTTCTCAAAACTTTTTTTAATTTTATCATTTATTTATTCTAAACTCTAACTGTTAACTTAACTATAACTAATTTTTTTCTTTTCTCTTAGATTGTTTTCTGTATAAATATTGTGCATGATTAATATTCTATACAAAATAACTAGAGAAAAAGCAATTAATATATATAATAAACAATTTCATTAGACTTTAAAATATATTTACAATAATTATTTCAATTTTAATGTGCAAAATTAAAACGGTTAGTATATTATAGAAAGGTTTAATGATTGTTTAATGATTAACGTTTTTATGATTGAGTTAATAATTTGAATAGCCTATAAAAGAATTATGTGGGAATAAAAAATAAACGATCGTAATCAATATGGAAAATATACATAGAGCTGAATCGAGTAACAAAGTTAATTCATAGATAAACTTCAAATGCATGAATAAACAAAATATTACTTTGATACAAAAGTATATATTGGTGAAATACGTTTTGAGGTAGAAGTCAAAGGTTAAGGTAGAAAATAATTCAATAACATATAAAATAAATAAATTTAAATTGGACGAAATGAATAATCGTTTAATAAAAAGTACAATTAAAAAGGTAAATATCAGATACCAGAATAGTTAATAATTGAATAAATTCACCAATAATATCCAAATATTAAAAGTTAATTAATTAATTCAATTAAGTTTCACACAAACTTCATCAATCAGATATGATTTTGGTGCTATTAAAAAAAACGGAATTATAGCCACCCACCACACTATCCGCGAAGCCACGCGAAAATTTGTTTGACCTTTTATTTTGTCACGATAATGGTGCGCATTATGAGTATCTTATATACAATATATGCATATATAATATATAAGTAAGTTAAGAAATTCACACAGTTCTTTCCACATCTAGATTTTCTTCCTTTTAGCAGCCAGACGTTTTAATAACTTGTGATGATGTTTCTTTCTAGCTTTAATGGC
>JAUZND010092202.1:0-14722 GCA_034780555.1 Coelogynopora nodosa | reverse complement strand
ACAAACTATAAAGTTATATTATATATAATTTAAAAGATATTATCACACTATTTTCATAATATACATTTTTACCCTAACCCCCCACCCCCCCACACCCCTTAATATTTTATGCAATATTATTGCCCTGGTAGTATGGAATGGTGACCGCTGGCGCAGTGAGCCTAGCGCAGGGTGGGGGATATTTTTTAAATTTCGAGCAAAAATTTTTAATTTCGCGAATTTAAAAAAAATAAATAACAATTACATTTTAATATTTAATTTATTTAAAAATAAGCCAGTCACCCAACCTGCTTGTGTGTAATGGCCCGAATGCAACAGAACTTCTGGAGCCCGAAAGCACCTGGAGGCCACGTAAGCGGTGACAGCACTGTTCTGCCCATTCCGTTCCTCAGACCGATACCGGGCCAGTCCTAGATCGAGCAGCTTCAGGTCGTCATCCATCGTCACTCCGATATTACTTGGTTTGATGTCCCGATGAATCAAGCTGGCGCTGTGCAGATACTGGAAGCGACAAAAGATTTCGTTCATTCATTTGATAAATGAAAACCGGTCGGCTCGCCCAACTAACGCAGGTTTAGTAATGTGAATTATTATTGATATGTTAAATGATTTACAGTAAATAGTAAATATTCCTAGTAATACAAAATAAGCAACCAACAGAATAGTCCACCTGCAGATCAATTTCTCAGTTTGCAATGATAGCCATGGCGACTAAATACCTGTTTCATTTGAAGACAGTTTTTACAGTTTGTTGTCAGTCGATATGAACCGTTGCATAATACTATGACACTCAGTTCAAATCCATGTTTAAATCCATATGAAATTGGTACAATCAACGAACTAACAAATATGTTATCTCTCCAACCATTATAGAATACAAAAAAATCAACTAGAAGCGTCAATTTCTAATAATATATAACTTTTTTTATAATCGTTTAGTTGTATCGTTGTAAAAGTATAAAGTGGTGCGGTGCCATTACAAAATTCACTGTATTAGAAAACACGATTGTACACCTTATTAATTACACAACGAGCAGTAACCACAGAGGAACTTTATTGAAAAGACAACGTTATGAGTGAGGTGCTTAATTTACTTTGACCTTAATAGTCATAATTAGTAAATTCAATAACCCAGTTATACTATACAGTGACTACTGACAGCTAAGCATGGCAGACACTGCAGGTAACTTGTTCCTCCTATAGGGTCACCTGACCGATTGCCCAGTTTTCTCTCTAGTCGAACTTTAACTGACCAATTTATGTATTGTATAATATGTTTGGATAAGTCGCCACTTTCCACTGCCATACTACAACATCCACCACTGGTATTTTTAGTTATGTACATTTCAAGACATCATAATCTGCCAGACTTTCCAGGCCTGAGGGCACTATGTATGTAGACCATTTGTGTTGCCATGGATACGACTTCCATTTGATCAATTGCAAATAATACTCTTCTATTTTGGAAAACATCGCTCATTTTTAATTCATGGTTTGATAACCTAATTTGTTCTCCCTGTATATTTAACTATGTTAATGGTTGCTAATAAATTATAATATGAAGCAGTACCTTGACACCTAATATTGATTATTAAATACTCTATCGATTTTGTTTAGCTACTTACAACACTACTCACAAACGTAGACAGCCTTATATCTACGGTAGTTAGACTCACTACTAGTCAACCCCTGCATACACGTATACAATATACAATAAATGGACTACCTTGATGGCCCTAAAGAGTTGGTACATGAGAGTCTGAACCCGGCTGTCGTCATACTTCTCACAGGAGTTGACGAGAGTCTTGTCCATCAGAGGCATCACTAAGTATCTGCAAGGAACCAAACATGCGAGGTATGTCAGGAAGCAGTACTTACAGCTAATGGATTGTAATATATAAACGATAGCGTATAAATGCCACAATATCGAAATATAGGAGGGTTTGTTAAAACTATCTTGAAAAGATCGTTTTTGTTAGAAGACCTATATCCACCAAACGCGACGCGACGCGACATAGTTTTGCAGTGACGAAGAATAAATGTCAGTTCTCTACAAGCGCGACTTGGAATGTCAATTTGCATTGAAATATGGATTTCGTCGAGCGGCGTCGCTGATTCATCGCATCGTGTCGCGATTAGTGTAAATATTTCACAGTAAAATACTAATCGTTTTTATTAAGATTTTATGGTTTAAAATAAATGTATGTAATTATTATTTGGGTTTTAACCATATAAATTATAATCATTATTTATAAATTCAAATCTTCTCAAAATCAATGTAAAACATCTTTCAAAGAAGAAAAAAATTAACAAAAAACAAGCAAACACATCTTATGAGATAAAAATACTTCCACAATACAATTTAAAAATCAACTCAATAGACAATAAGAAATACATATATATTATTGTTTATTTAGTTGATTTTTAAGTTGCATATTAAGAAATATTACTTTTTGGTTAATTCTGTTTTATTTTGCCTATTTTTAGAGAAACAATAAGTTTGTTGTGGTTTTTTTTGGGCTGTAGAAGAACAGAAATATACTCAATGAAAAGTATGTATTCAACTTTTTGTGGGAGGTCGCACTTGGTGGACATACGTCTTCAGTGGCTTGATTTGTTGCTGCTTAGGAGTTACTATGGCGATAATATGCAAATTTAGGGTATAGATGATTGGAAGACGGCTTATCTAAAATCATAGATAGCTCAATTCACATAAACGAGCGTCGTAAATCTTTATGTTGTAACTACTCTATTTTGTCGGATCTTAAAAAAGAAAATTCCCATTTTAGTGAACTCATTTAGTTTTACCGGGCCTTGAAAAAATGTATCAATTGCTAATTATATATATTAAATATAAATATTTCATGGTACAGTGATTCTTCAAAAAACATTACGGGCTGTAATTCAACACAAGGCTTGTGTGATTGAAGTTTTATAAGTAAACTACATGTATATAAATACTGCATATAATAATATTCAAATTGAACTCAATATTTATAAAAAGCATCAGGAAAGAGAACATTCCTAGCATGCTGGTAATCCAAAGATTGCCGGCAGAAAATCGGTCAACTATTGACAATGAGTACTTATTTTAACAATGAATAATATTTATTGATTTCAGTCTGCGGTTACACTAGGAAAGTTAGTCAATGACTCATTGTGCCGATCGATAATCAATGACGATTAATCCAAATCGATAAGTTTGTGAATTCGCCATAATAGTGTGATAATGTAAACAGATGGACAGATAATTGATGTTTACGGAGTGTTATATTAGAACTATTATATGGGTTAATTGTTCTGGAATATAATAACATGCATTGTTGACGGGAATGACATAACTACGTAAAAATGATATATATATATATATAATACCAAGTAAAAGACATCGTTGTATGGAAATAACAAGCATATATGAGGGATCATTCATATGTTGCTTTATGCATGTCAAAAGTCATAAATCGAAAAAGTAAATTGACTTCGAAAACAATCATTAATACAGATTGTTTTCAATTACTTTTGTGACAAATTTGCTTATGATGAAAATTAAGGAACAATTTCTTTTACCTTGTTGAAAAGAAATGTGTTTTTACAGAGAGCAGCCTATTCTATCTCTATCGTAGATTTTCCAATGCTTACATTGTTGTATCGACAGGTATGTTTGTTTAGCTTTATTAATTTTGTTTATTAATAAAACGGAAAAGAAAAATAATTCTATTTGATTCCTTAGGAGCGGCTTGTATTTTTACGTGTTTTAAATTAATCACAAACATTTTTAAAAGTTGAATCTAACCTATAGAAAACAATGCCCACTATCACAAAATGACCTCATTTTAAGACAAGACGATCATGTGTTCTGCAAAAACTCACATTTCTTCGAACCACTGAAAAGACGTGTTCGGTGTAAATGCATCGAGCAGTGAGACGATCTGAAAGGGGAATATTGACATTAATTTGGAGAAAATAGAATTCCCGTTACAACGAGACTAAAGGGAATTCCCGAATTTGTTTGTTAAATGAGATTTCTTTGTGAAACATCGTCAATGAAGTCTACATTAAATGTAAAGCAAATTACTTATATATTATTTTTTTGATTTTCAGAAATTCGTACGATATATTAAGCATAACAATAATTTTTTAATAATATTTCATTGCCGTCCCTTTATAAAATAGTGATTTGGACATATAGGAATTGAAACATATATTTTTTATATCCGTGGCGAGGTATTATTAACACTAGGACGAAAACTATAGTACCGAAGTAATCCGAATTAATGTTGTAGCAGCATTAAAATGTATGTAATAATATAAATTAAATACAATAATTGAAGTTAATATATTAGAAATGGGTTTTTATTCAAGATGTTTAAAAAAATTAAAATGAATCAATTAGTTAATAAAACAACAATATAATTCTTCTGTTAATATTTTTTAGTGTATCTTATTTTTTGTATAATTAACTTAATATTGGGACTATTTTTAAAAAGTCGTTATGTCTGTAAATAGCCCCAGTGTTAGCCAATGGTAGCGCCCATTATTGGTACTTTTAACGTCAGCTGACAATACTGAAATAGAGTAAATATAGATCAAAATAGGCTGTCGACTAGAATAGAAGGAGTATCGGTAACAAAAGCGTAGACAAGAATACTTATTGTTTTATTGCTTCCTTACGCAAGCTAGTTATGTGATCAACAACAATGAATAAGAAGTACTTTGCTAACTTTACAGTGTTTCCTTCAAATTTATATATTCAGGATCCCCTTTTCAAATGGCGAAAGAATATAATTGTAACTGCGATATTATTTATACAGTTGATTGTATTGTCAGATGCAATGCCGTTGGCCCCTTTGTGTGGTATACTATTATCAAGTATTAAATAGAACAATGATCGTATAGTCTAAATTTAAGGATGTGTGAGTAATAGACAGGATAATAAAACTCTGATTCACAGCAACAATAATATGGGTGAACTTTCCGCATATCACATTGAATAGTACAGAGAGGAGAAAAAACACTACACACACATTTAGTGCGCTTAATACTATAATGTATTGCCGAAGTTTTCCAGAATTGGTCGGTACAAATTGACTGTATATCAATAATGTCATGCATTTTACATTGCTAAATTATAAATTAGAACAAACAAAAAGTCAGACTAATATAGTGAGCTGGTCAAATCAAACAAAGTTACAAAATCAACAAAACAGACAAATCAAACAAAGCTACGTTAAAAACTACGGCGGAAAATCGACAATAGGAAAGTGAAGCTACTTTGTGTTAAATAATATCAATAAAAAATTTTAATTATTGAGAATAATCAATAAATTAATATATTTTTTACGAATACTAAAGGCATATGACACTTTACCATAGAAAAAACAAATTGTACATCAAAAATGAATTACAATAAATGTTCAGAGATGTGTATATCAAATCACAAATGAGTATTTAACGACTACCTTTTTATTAATATTATACAATTCATTTATAAATAAAGAAAAAAGGTTTTAAAATCAGTATGCTAATGATTTCAATAACAAAATTCTGTCAAACTGTTTAAACAAATATAACTCAATAGTAACATATCTTTTGGATAGGTTATACAATGTTTTGTAATAAAGGTGAAGACTACAAATATATTAAATTCACGGAGATATTGATTAAATTCACGGAGATATTAATTAAATTCACAGACACACTGATTAAATTCATGGACATATTGATTAAATGCGGACACATTGATTAAATTCACGGACATATTGATTAAATTCACGGACATATTGATTAAATTCACGGACATATTGATTAAATTGACGGATATATTGATTAAAAGGCAGGCGGGGTTGAATGCAAATAAAAAGAAAAATATGGCAAAGATAGAAAATGGCTAAAAAGCCGAATATAGAATTTGTGGAATAAGGGTTGGGATACAATAAGATTAGACAAGAAAACAAGAGGAAGAGCGAGCAGTGTTTTAATTTAGTTTGATGTCATAATTCTTTCCAAACAAGAGGAGGAGGGCAAGATTTCGACAACTGTATCTCGCTTTAAAAATAACAAATTAAATAAGAAACTTTTATTTGACGTTAAAATAACAAACCGAAATCACAGAAATGAATTCTCACATTTTCATGATCAATGTGCTGCAGTATTTTAATCTCCCTGTACGTCCTTATCCAAATCATACTTTTTCCATCTTTAATTTTCTTTATAGCCACCCTACGCTGCAGTCGCGTGTCGAAGGCTGAGCTGTAGATGGAAAGCAAACGTGTGTAAAGAAATAGTTGCAACCTATTACGTCAGAAAATAGTTTTATTAGGTCGATATAAATGAATATTAGTAGTTGGATAAGTATACTCAGTGACATAGTGTACTATTATAGAACGTAAGCATACATTTTTAAGCCATTATCCCTTCTCAAAATATGAAAAATTACTACATTATGCAAAAAATGTGTCCTACACAATGCTACACGAGTCCCACCTGTGCAATCGATTATTTGCATATGTGTATTGAATACAAGATTGTATCGTTACGTTCCGTTACATTTATATGCTGTATATGTCATGTAAACATGGCATAGGATACATATCAGGCATCATATCAATTCGCTAAAGATATTGTAGGTCCTTGTAACCTTTGACTCCGTAGAAACACCACAAATGCTTGATAGAAACCAACCAACTTTCAACCTTAAAACTACATCTCCGATAAAGTTACATATTTCTTCATGATACATCTTTTATTGTACACACAATATTCACTGAGATTTGCTTTGAATTTAGAAAGTAAATAATCAATATTTGTTAAGTTTTCGAACCATTTTTCCCTTTTCAATTTAAAAAATATTTTGTATAAAAAAATATAAATATCGCCAAAATAAAATTTAAATATCCAAAGTGCTTAAAATGTATATATTTTCTGCGCAGGTGCTCAGATGAAAAGTACACTACATGAACTTTCCTATCATTTAATATTAGTAACACATATAATGTAGTAATGAATACAGAATCGATCTAGTAGTGCAGAAAAAGATTTCGAGATGGCATACTGTAAACAAATCGCAACATGCAAAGAAAGTTATTCATAACAAAGGTTCCTTATTCCACAAGAAATAAAACCTACCAAACATAACTGAATCCTCCGCAACCTATGTATTTCAAATCAGTGTACTGCTTTCGCACTGTCCAGATACCTGTACATTGATTGTTACTTGTCGAATAAGGGATTATTTCACTATGGAAGTCTACTTCCATTATGAAATCTGAAACAAAGTAAGGCATGTCAATGAGATGCATTTTTTTATATGCACCCGTAAAGAAAGGGTTGAAATGGTTAATGTAAACAACAACCTGTTAAACATGTTACAATATTTATTTTAAATACCTAAGTTCATGTGCAAGAGATACACCACAATAAAACAGATTAAATTACTACATAATTAACTAAATTTTATATAACACTATATTAATATATTAATCTCTCAGATTGGTTATATTTAAGATAGCACTTGCTGTCTTAATGTATATTTTGTTGAGTTTAAACATTGTTAGTGACAAAAGGTTACAGAAAAATGTTTAGATACGTACAAAGTTAAGCTGATTAAATTAAACACGGATATCTAAACTTATTTTCCAAATAGGATAAACAGTTTATAATATAAGACAATAGCTAAATATTTCTTTAAATCATTAAATATAGTTTTTAAGAAAAAATACAATTAAAAATATAGTTTTATCTAATGAATACATAAATAAGAAAATATTCTAATAAAGTGTACAAATTAAACAAATATGGATATAACATTGTATTTAACATTACGGTATTCACAATATAAATAATAAGAATTTTTTATTGGTTACCACTAGGACTGCGACAAAAACGTTCAAATTTTCAAGAATATATTTACAGTTTATTTAAAATTAAAAATGTAATATGTTTTGAGTATGAATTCGGTATATATATATATACATGTAGAGTATTATATTTAAAAAATTGAAAATTTTCACGATGTTGAAAGTTTTCACGCGTTTTTGTGAAATAAAATTATACAAAACTACATTATAACTTGTGCTATATTACTGTACAATATTTTAGTTCGTTATTTCAATATTTATTATGTTTAGAAATTATTATATTGGTATACATGTGACGTAACATGTAAAGACACACATTTAGGTCAAAAACTTTTCTTGAGGGTCGTTAGTACGCATGAGTAAGAACAGTGTGATAGCGCAATGCTGCATACGGACTACTGGATTACGTAACAGCTATTAAGAAAACAAACGTGACGAACATATATTGATCGATAGTGTCCGATTAATAAATCATAATAGACGATGAATGAAAGTATGAGAAATAGGCGCATTACTTTGTGTAACCAAGCTGATTGCGCAATACCCATTTACATTTAATCGAAATTTTATTTGAAGCCATTTAGAGCTTCTAATTGGCCATTTCATGCTTAGATTATTAAATAAATTAATATTTCATAATTACATAATTTCATAATGGATGCAAAAAGTTTAACTCCCGCGAAGTTCTGGATAGAATCCTCGAACTCAGTAGTGATGAAAGCGGGGACAAAGATCACGATTCGATTGACCCAGAAGAAGAATAACAACCACAAGAGCAATTGGTTAACAATCACTTCAGTGAACAACGACAAAGAAGTTGCTGCTGCTGAAAGACAGAAGCAACAACTGCAAAACAAAGACTGTTGCTGTCATGGACAGTCATCAATCTAAATCAACGCATCAATGTTGGTCGTGCTGAACGCCAGAATGTTTTTACAGCCCAAATTTGTATAACACGGCATGCTTCTACCATTCAATCTCCGTCAGACGCCTTCCTCCTCCTCAATGATGAAGAGCTCCTTCTTCACATCGTCCAGTGCACAAATTAATTCGCTCAACTTCAAAGGCCCAACTTCCAAACTGACATCGATGAATTGAAGAAGTTCATCAGTCTGATTTTTCTGCGCGATATGACGAATCAGCGCAACTTCCCACTTGAGGCCATGTAGTCGAATTTCGTGAACAGTCCAGCATTTGGCAGGGCACTTTCGTGCGACAGATTTCGTGACATCCTCCGATTTCTTCGATTTGATAACAGACGAAATCGACCCCAGAATCTTCGAGATGATAAATTTTCCCTCATTTTATTCATAATGAACAGATTCGTTGACAATAACCAGCGCCGCTTTCGACCAGGAGTGAGCATCACCATAGACGAACGAACAGTTGTTCCATACTAATGCCCGGTGCAGGTTCAACCAATACATACCCGACAAATTCAGGATTCAATTTTGGGTACTCGCTGATAATGCGGACAGTAAATACTATTTCAGCATCATGCCATACTTGGAACGCGATGAGAGGCATGTCGAGTGCCTTGGTGCACAAGTACGCATCAAGCTTTTGTGGCCTATCTATGTGTATGCTTATAATGTAACCTTAGACACCTTTGTCACCGCAAAATCCACACTCTTCACCTTATCGACAACAGAATCACCATAACTGGCACGGTTCGAGCTAATCGAAGAGAACTGCCTCCAAAGCCACCAAGGAACCTCGCCCTCCATGACTCCCAATTCTTTCAATCAAATAAATTGCACCTGACAAGATACCAGGCCAAAAGCAAAAAGTTGGTGCACATCTTGTCAACTCAGCCCTGAAAGTCGCAAAGAAAAGACGCCGGAAATATATAGCCAGAAACAATCCGTTTCTATAATTCTAACATGTTTGCCGTATCTCCTAGATTCGATGTGCCGCCAGATGAGCACAAAGGCAGGATGCAGACGTTGGCCTCTAGCAGTATTTTACAACGTCCTAGATATGGCAGCAGTTAACGCCTGGTGTTGTTTAAGAAAGCGACTGGTCGTCAAATGCAATGCCAAAGACCTTTATCAAGCTGCTCCTCAACCGGACAATTTTTGGCCAGTCGCGCGAATTGCCAGATAAAGAGGTACTGCAATCGCAATAGAACTATTATTCGATGTGTTCGTCGTCACCTTCCAATATGTTGTGAATGTATGGGTAACAATGTATAAGTTTTTTCGTATATTTTCTTGTAACTTTCATGCATTAAGCCTATTGTTGTAATGCATTTTCTCGTAATTTTCATACATTTTCCCAAAATTTTCATGCATTTTCTCACAATTTACATGCATTTCCCGTAATTTTCATGCATTTTGTTGTCATTTGCATGCATTTCTCCTATTTTTCCTGCATTTTATCGTGATTTTCCTGCATTTCTAGTATTTTTCATGCATTTTCTCGTAATTTTCATGCATTTCCTCGTAATTTTCATGCTTTGTTATCATAGTTTTCATGCATTTTTTCGTAAATAGTTTTATTTTGTTATTTATGCAAGCCAGAATAATTATTTCTATTATTACAAACTTTTTTTACCTTAATTATTATTAATGGAATAAGATAAATGGCGAAAAATATTAACTGAGTCAATTGATGCTTTTAATGGTTTAATACAATTTCGGATTTTTTACTAGATGAGATATCTGCTCAATATTATAGGGGAATAATAAGCAGCCCAAATATTTAAAAGCCACAAATGTTTAGTCTAACCAGTCCAGCCAAAAAAAGTTATTAAAGTTTAAATGTGTCAAATGCATCAATTGACACGCCCTGTGGTTCTAGTGAAAGATACTTTCTATATGTGTTCCTTTAATGTCAGCTAAATATAAAATATGTTATGTTATTTAGAAAAAGTCATTACACTGTTTAGTTGATTATACATTGAATATGTAAATCCATAATTTTTAATAATATAATTTTTTATATTATAATAATATAAAAATGTAATATTTATAGGCCCTACATTAACTCTAAAGCATATAGAATTATTTTCTATAAATACCACGAAAATCGTTTAGGTGTCCTCTGTTAATATACTACTAGAAAAGTTTAGTAAATGGTATGTACACAAATATTTAATGTTCATACATATCTACCATTCAGATGAATTGGCCATATTTCTAATTAAAATGTAAATAACATAGAATTATATTGGATCAAACTTGTTTCCAGACTTGTATTAAAATCATAAACATTAAAACAAATGCTTCTCGACTTTAATACTGTAATATCGATTTATATATTTAAAACAAGTACAGCAGCATTATATAGTAAAGTATTGTAAAGCAATTTATTGTGTACTGATTTTTTTTATTACATACCATAATCTAGTATATTAGTATTATAGTAAGGTGCTTCAGGGAGAACAGATTTAGATTTGTGATTTAAAGAATTTTTTTTTTTTAATTTTATAGATCTATTGTATAACATTATAATTTCTATTTGTTTAATATTACAGTAAACATGATAAAAGTAATTAAAAAGTAATTTTAACTAGTATCAGATATAAAATATTTCATAAACTAACTTACATTTGACACATATGTTAAGGTTATCAATTTTATATTGTATTTTTTTAAATTATAAAATTAATGCAAAAATGTTGAACTATATCATTATCAGGAATTAAAAAAAAGTAACATATTTATAAAGATGGTACACATTAGCACACATATATATCACTTATCTTAATACACAGTGTATCACATATCACCAAGCAGATCAATATATATTATTACAATCACCATATTATTAACATTAATTTTGTGTATCATTCATGTAAATGTACCATTGTACATCAAAGTAGAAAGCCAATGAAAATGGCTAATACTGCAAATTTTTGCAAAATATTATAAATTCAGACATAACATTTACTTTTTATTAACACTATTAAGATTAAAGATACACAAAAATAATGCTAATAATAATATGATAATATTACTATATAATTTATTTATGCTTTATGTAAGGCCTACAAAACACTACAATGTAAATGTTTTATTAAACACCATAGTAAAAAGTCAATCAAAATGTCAACTACTAAAATGTACTACTATTAATATTAAAATAATGTTATGTGGACCATAATTTCAAGATATATTTAAATATTAATTTATTATAATATGCTCATTAATTGATTTAAAAAATGTTTGTATAAATATATTTTAATTTATATTTATAAAACATATATTAAAATAATTATGCAATGTTTACAGAAACTTTTAGTGTTATATAATTTATTTTGCTAAATTTAATGCTGATTATAATAATATATACTTTAAGTTTATGTCATTTATATAGAAAGTCGAAATAAATTCAAAATTATAATTTCATATTCTGTAGCTGATTTCAGAAGGATGATTTTATTATATGGTTTTATTTATTTAACATTGCTATACTAATTGAGTAAAATAAAAAAAATTAGTTGGATAAATGATTTAGGTATAAATTAAAAAATTAATATATGTGATTACATGACAAAACATGACCATGACAAAATGTAATTAATATTGGTAATACATAAAAAGGATCCTGTTATTCATCTATCTAGAGGGAAGAATTATTTTAATTATTTGTCCATACAATAATTATATTGATACAAATTATTTTATTTATTATTACCACAATAATGGTTATATTCTTTCACGGCTATGTTTTCTCATGTTTGTTATATTTAAAAGAAAAATACTTGCTACTGATTATGTGGGTAATTTTTGCAGAAAATTTTAGAAGAATGGATTTATTTTTTTACTTTAAATTTATTAAGATATAAAAAATGATATGTAAACTATATGATACCCTACATGTAATAAAATGATAAATAGATGGCTTCCTCTTAGCAGCATTAGTTGTATATAAAATAGAAGCACTTACTGCAAATGAATAAGGAATAAATATAATGAAAGAGTAAGAGAAGGAAAAACAAATCTGATTTAGTGAACTAAAATCAGTCAGTATGAGAGATGGCAAAAAACATACCTGCTAGTTAAATTGAAAAGAAGCAGAAAACCAAGGCATGTCCAAATCATAAAGTTAAAACCTGCCATCAACAGAAAGTTTATAATTTGAAGTCTAACTTATTAGGGAACATTGCCTTGGTTTTTTTCTGCTTTCCTGTGATATTTCATGATTCCATCAATTTTATTATTTGACAGAACATAATTGATACAACATGAAATATCATAATGAAGCAGAAAACCAAGGCAATGTTACAAAGGCATGTCCTAATCACAAAGTTAAACCTGCCATCAACAAAAAGTTTGAATTTGAAAAATGTATTAAATTATTATACAACATTGCGTTGCCCTTGGTTTTCTGCTTTCCTTTGATATTTCATAATTCTATATATTGCTTTTATAATTTGACTTTTACCACAGGTATGTTTGCCACAATCCTTTATGCTGACTGATTTTAGTTCACTAAATCTTTTTTTTCTCTCTTCTCTCACTCTTTCTTGGTATTCTCTGAAGATGGCGTCACTGAAAATTTAGACTCTTACAATTCATCAATAAATTTCTTAATTCATTTGCTGCAAGTGATTCTATTTTATGTAATACTAATAATGTTTGTAGTGTATGAAAATGTACCTGCAACTGATTTTATAAGAACTAATCATTATTTTCTTTTAATTATTCAAATTGTTAAAAGTTATATTTGTCTCATATTTTAATTATTTGTCTAATACTAATAGTCTCTGATAAATATTTTAAGAGTATATAAATGACTTTAAAAGATACACATATAGAAGGGTAGAAATATGTATATACTAACAAGTGTCAGTAGACAGTACTATATACTTAACAAAAATCAATATGAAAATGTAAACAACTTTCTTTCAAGCTATGTAATAAAAAAAGTGAAGATGTATCTAGTAATAGTATGTATAATTATTATATATATAGCTTTAATATATAACAATCATGCTTTTATACATATTTGTTTCCATTTTAACATCTAAACCATATTCTGATATTGCTCACCAGCCTCACCTCAATATTAAAAAATGCAAAATAAAGGATATTCTGCATGCCATATTTGCGAAATATTTTGTCAAGTGTCTATGTAAATGATTAGGCCCATTTCTATAGAAGTTTTTTATTGCTTTATATTTAAAAAAAATTAATTAGATTAATAAACAGTAATTTTAAAATATGGCTCATTCATCAGCCATTTCCCGCCCCTGTTTGAGATAGCTCTTTTCAACAGCTGTTTTTGAATAATATGCTTACAGTATGTAATGCATTCAGATAAAAAAACACACTCTAAAAATTTAGTACCCATTTTAAAATGATGCAGTTCAAAAATTACGTTACACTGAAGGTGGTGCAGAGCTTCTGATGTCGCATAACGGTGCATAATAAGGGTACTGAAGTGTTATGTTTCGCTACTTTATTATTGAATATATAATAAATTAAATATTATGTTTATTATAAGGGGCTGTTCTGAAATTATGTCACACCACAGGGGGTGTAAAATACAGTATATAGAAGTATAAACAAGTATACAGATAAATGACATATTTTAAGTGTTAAAAGTATTACTATATGGATAAGCTTGTATTGAGAGTGCAAAAAATACCCATTTTTTAAACATCGGTTGAAATTTGACAGAGATAAAAAATTAAAAAAGTAAAAAATTATATTTATAAATTAAATATTTAAAAATTAGGAGACTACAACTTTATTGTAGGATTATGCCTCTGTACATATTTATTGATTCATAAGTTAGTAAGTTACTGATAATAATTACCTTATCTATTTAAATTTGAAGTTGTTAAATATTGATGTTTCAACTTACTTTATATTCAAGTGTGAAACTTACATATTATATTCAATTGTGAAACTGTT
>JAUZND010092201.1:0-14722 GCA_034780555.1 Coelogynopora nodosa | reverse complement strand
TTATTAATTCCTCTCCTTTGCCTTTTGTGTATCTTTTTTGTCGGTTTTCTTTGTTATATAGTTACCCTTTCTTTTTAAATTTATATTTTATTATTTCTGATTTATTTCTTTTCTTTCTATCTGGTGCGCTGATTTTGCCTGATGGTTCCAATCAATTCTAGTCCAATGAAGAAAGCTGTGAGTCGATAACTGTTAGACGCCAACAGAGATTATATCAATATAATTCAGTACATACATGTATATGCGTTACATAGGTATGATGTTAGAGTCCGTTTATAGAAACCTTGTCTACCCCGGCCCACATAATGAACTTGTTCTGTACCGTTCAGATCTATCTGGCCAATCGATTAAAACTAATTGACTATTTATTTATAATGGCATCACCGTCAGAATTAAATAATATAAGTCTACATTTATTTTGGCTATTTCAGAGGGCTACTGTGCAATATGATCTGATAAATTACTAAATAGGGTAATTTAACAGAAAGTTATGTTACGATCAAATAAATACAATTTAGCGAATATAAATAATTATTATCTTCTTTTGTGACAACTTTTTTAATACTTGGAGTTGTTATATTAAGTTATTATTTCATTGTAAACATAATACGTATTGGTTTATATAGCAATTGGTGTTTGCAGAAATAGCTGCCGTTATAATTTGCCTTCATAACAGCGGCCGAATAAAGAGATTGGAAGAAATAGAATTAAAAGAACGTTTTTGGATTTAAGATTTAGAAGACAGAAGAAATTATTTGTTGAAAGGAGTATTATATCCATTCTAAGCTGTCTAGGGAAGGTACATCATAGATAATTATAACATAATTCTTAGTAAAAAACTGAATTTTATTGCAGATTCGCTTTAAAAAGAAAATTTTAAATCCTCAAGACAAAAAGAATTAACGACTTTAATTAAAATACTTAAATTGCAACTTTAACAATAGACTAGGCCTTCTTGCTAAAAAGTGAAAAGTCGGTTTCTTTAATTAAAATTTAAATAAAAACCTTTATATACAATATATTGTTGTGGTTTTTCATTACATACGTATTGATCATTGCAGCTGCATTTGAGTGTCTAACTTGAATCTTCAAAACTAAATTTATCGATAATATAAAAATGCCACTTCTACCGTAGTAATGTTCCATTTAATTATAAGACAAAGATTCGTAACTATATATAATCACTTAGATAGAGAGAGAGAGAGGGGGGGGTTATATTGACCCCCTTAATGTTGGATCGTTTATTACTCAACATCTAATCAGTCTCGTTCTCATAATTATGTTCTCTCTTTAGAGTTCACATTGTTTCGTAGAATATACACTAAAAATAGTCTTCTCTGAGACATGACGTGTTTTGTCTATTAAAAGCTTTCAATCGTCGCTCAAGGACGCTATTTTGAGCCATTATCACGCGTCACGTCACAAATGACCATCGATAAACTTTGTGGCTAAACTTTCACAACTAACCCCAAGCGTTTGATTTGAGAACAAATGCCATATTTAGAATCTCAATGAAAAACGGCACCATATTTATCGTGCTAAATAGTTGCAGACGATTTGGTCAGTAAATAATATGACATTTTTATTGGAATAATTGGAGCCATAGTAACATACAAGAAGCTGAGAAGAACTTGTCGACTTCATTTTCTAAATGCCAATCTCTAAAGTAAATTAATAGTTACGGATTTTACACAAGTCGGAAGCTAAAAAATATTTTTTTAATGTGAAAATACTGACAATGTAACATTGACATTATAAAGTATAAACAAAACGTGTTTAAGATAACGCTATTGTTTTCTTATGAAGTTGTCAATTTTCCACTGTCTATTGTCACCTCTCTCTCCACAAGATGGCGGCCCCCACAGCCCACTGTCTATTGTCACCTCTCTCTCCCCAAGATGGCGGCCCCCACAGCCCACTGTCTATTGTCACCTCTCTCTCCCCAAGATGGCGGCCCCCACTGTCTATTGTCACCTCTCTCTCCCCAAGATGGCGGCCCCCACAGTCTATTGTCACCTTTCTCTCCCCAAGATGGCGGCCCCCACAGTCTATTGTCACCTCTCTCTCCCCAAGATGGCGGCCCCCACAGCCCACCAGAAGACGCCGCTCCCCCTCCCCATCCGAACCTCCGCCAGCCTCCTCCTCGTCATCTCTGGCACAGGATCCCTGGTTGCTATGGACGCCGCGGGTGGAGACCCCTCTCAGCTCGCCCTGCACACTGGTCGTGTGGTGTTTCTGCCCCCCTCCCTCCCCGTGTCTCTCATTGGGGATAATGGCGCTGACTGTGGCACACGGTCACCTCTCATCGTGTTCAGGGCCTCTGTCGGTTGCTTGGATACTCTGGCACCACACTCATAGACTTGGACCGCATACCTTGCTTACTAACTACCTACGTCTACATGGTTACCTCTTTCTCATCTTTGGAAACCACTTTCATCTTCTTAGTTACCAATTAGCTCTCCTTAGTTACAAATCAACTCACCTTAGTTAAGAATTAACTCTCCTTAATTTCCAAATAATTCTCCTGAGTTACTAATTATCTCTCCTTTGTTACCATTTTGTTTTTCCTTAGTTACCAATTAACTCTCCTTAGTTATTAATTTACTCTCCTTAGTTACCAATTGACTTCTTATATACCAATTATCTCTCCTTAGTTACGAATTATCTCTCCTTTGTTACCATTTTTGTTTTTCCTTAGTTACCAATTATCTATCCTTAGTTACCAATTGACTTTCCTTAGTTACTCGCATCTCCATGCTTGCCCTTCGGCTTCGTATTTTACTCTCTCAGCATACTAACGGTGTCACCTCAACAACGAAGCAGTTATCTTCGTTTGTCTAGTTCTTGTTCCTTTTATTTGATATGTGTTGACGATTACTTAAATTGCAATCAACCAACCAATCAACAACCTCCCCATCTCAATCTCTCACTCAAATCTCAACTTGCTGATGAAATTATGTGTTCATTGAACCGTGACCGATTATCTCGAATTTTAATTTGTTGCTTTTTTGTTGATCTGTTTTACTGTTTATATATTGTACTTTTAGTGTTTTGGTTTTTGCTGGAAATATACAGTATTGTGTTACTTCTCAAAATGGGGATTATTTAGTTGATCTTTATGATGGATTACACTTTCGTTCGTCTTGTGGAACATATATTATTTGAACCTGAATTTTGAAACAGTTTTAGACCTTAAAGCCAGATTTTTCATATCTAAGACAGATTTTCGTTTCAATGATTATACATATATATATACATATATATATATATCGGGTTCGTAACAGTTACAATAACAATAAGAAAAGATCACACTATGGGAAGAGTGAGGTTGAGATTATAATTGTCCCAAAATAAATTCTTTTCTATGTAGATGAATGAATGACACGAAATTTAGGTATGTTTATTAAAATATATGTATACATTATTGTGGATTTAATTTATCTGCTCTGACGATGGAAAACAGTAGCCTAGTTACTGAATCGATTTTTCTGTGTGCTTTTTACTATTATATACTGTTATATGTACTATACGAACACCAGAATTCCGCTTTTATTCCTTGTTATTTTGTGGTTTTTGTGATCTGTTATCACACATATGAATGATAATAAAAATAATAATGCGTTTATTTGACAGCAATGTACCAACAATGAAAATATTGGTACATAAAAATGGGTGAATAGGAAACGTAAAAAAGTACAAAAGTCGAAACGAAAAGTAGCAAAGAACAAAAGGAAGATTATATTGAGTTGTTGATAGACGGTGCAGCAGTAGTCAATGGAATAAAGGCGTTAAGTCTGAGATTAGATTTTGATGGTAGTTGAGACTGGGATAGTTGGGTTTAAGAGTTTTAGTAGAGAGGTATTTGTCTACGTTTTTGCATTTGTATATAGAGAGGTACCACAATGTATTTGAGACGTCTAAGGGGTTAAGGTTTTGAGACATGTTTCAAAGTGGGGTACCCATTTGAGATTGTGGTTTATACGTAAGTATATATGCAGTGACGCATAGGGGCTTTTTCCCAGTTTTTGGAACTATTTATTAGACCTATAACATGCGGGGGACGTTTTTGAAATATACATATGAATACAATTTTCTTGCTTATCAGCTATATTAATTTATATTAATATGTACCAGTGTCTATATATCTGTAGATCTGTTCAAGATAGTATATGAATGACCGCATTATAAAGCTTCATTGAGTGTAGAGGTGGGTGTCATTTATAGATACAACTAATTTATATGTGGTATCTTGAAAATGGTGGCACTGTTTTCAGCCGTTACAGACTGCACTACATACTGTAACAGGTACTAGAGTAGTTTATATTTCGTACCAAGTTTTGGCTTGGTTGACATTCGTATGCGCGCGTATAGTCGTCCTGCCGTAACATCTATAACACAATTATGACGCTTTAAATATATTATCTTCAACTATGTGACCTTAATGTGAACTCTCAGTACCGACTGCGTGTTTAAATGTAACTTATTAATAACCGTGTTAACTTGCATGCGTGTACTTAGGCCGCCTAAATATTATACTTATTTAATATTATTAATTTGTATCGTGTTTGATTTGGCAGCTAAATTAGACAATTGGAAATTTTTTATAATTTTTACAGCTATAGATAAAATAGAAATTTGTCAAATATAATTCGAAATAAATATATATATATAATTTTAGGTTTATATAATAAAATCAGTTATATAGATATATACATAATCATTTATCTTGAAAAATAGGAAAAATATATAATTTATACAATGAATTAGGAAAAATACGTCATTTATATTATAATCAATTTGGAAAAATATGTAATTTATCTAAACAAATCAGGAAGGATGAATCGAAAAGAGGAAAAGGGTTGTTCGCTGGATGTAACTTTTAAAATACTATTACAAACAATAAGTTTTTCAGAAAAGTATTGCAGTAATATTTATCAGAAGCGGCGGAAGTTATTCCGTATTTTGGAGGGGCTCAATTTCCTGGGTGTTCATGGCGAGGAGGTTAGTCGAGCCTCTAAAGCAGCTCATAACTCTGACATGTTTGCGTTTTTCACGGGCCCAATTATGGGTACGGCTAAGTCATATCTTGACCGTTTCAAATCCTGTATAGCAATAAATTTTTGCAGACATTCCTTTGTCAAGATGTATACCTACCTACAGTATAGCTATAAAACAGCACCCTAACCCTAGCCCTAACCATACATTCATGTAGCAAAGCATTGATAACTATATTTACTACAAATATTATGCCATACTTGTCATGGTTCCCAGTATAAGTTATAGAAATATGCTTTTGTTTTTAATACGAATGAAGTATACGTACTCAATTTACGCAGTTTTATAGCTTTCAATACAGTTGATAAATAACTTTTTAATCAATAAGTCATTTATTTAATAAATTATCACCAACATACATGATTAAGATTTTGTACAGTTTTACAGTTTTACAGCTTTCAATACAGTTGATATATAACTTTTTAATCAATAAGTCATTTATTTAATAAATTATCACCAACATACATGATTGAGATTTTTTGTCAATTTTAAAGGCTCGTTGATTACTGCATGTAGAAAAATATGGAGATATTTTATAATTGATGATTTAATGATTAAACCAGAGCTTTCACAACTTTAAATGTAAACTTTTTAAATGCTTTTCAAAATCAATTAGAATATTATGTTTAACACACTTCTGATTCTTGTGATTATTTAAAAGCTAAAAGATAAGTGACAGTAAGTGAAATTGTTTTGTGATATATTTTAGAAATGAAGAATAATTTATTCTAAATTTACAATTTTTCAAAAAGAATAACTTATGAAGATTATATATTTTTGTTTATGAATACCAACCCCAATCTGTAACAATTAACTTTTAATTTTAAAATCTCCGCATGTTGATTTTTACAAATAAACTAATTTTTATATAATTTAATTAATTCATTAAAACTTGTTTTGCAACACTTCAAAGAATTATTTCCAAGAAGTAAAGGATTACATGAATTGATACCATATTTATAAAACCAGTAACACATTCCGGAATAAACTTCCAAGAATCGTAGCTACAAACCAAAGTCTAATAGTGTATTAATAGTCTATTCAATGTCGCTTATGATTGTTTAAAGTAGGCACGATGTTTATTATGCAGTCCAAAGGTGATTAATATTCAGTAATATATAAACTCGAATATAGTGGATTTTCATCATTACGCTTTCCCCGCCTCTTGACAATAGCATTACAATGGTAAGTACAACATTCGTGTAAATATATATTATGGAATTATGTTCTGTAGTTTTTTCTGTCGTTAACCTTGATTAGTTATGTTTATTATAATTGCATTTAAATGATTATACACATGGTTCACCGTGTATACTATTAGTACTCCAGTATTATTTGGAATCATGTAACGTAATACATTATAGTAACGTGTAATAAAATGGTAACGATGGCAACGATATAACACGGTGTATTTGTGATAGTAGACGTTAATATTCTTGTAACAGTTTGAAGAGAATATATTTACTACTATTTATAATTTTATGGACTGGTCATTTTACTTTAAATGTAACACACATGCCACTAGATCCATACATATAGTTAAATATCTGCATGAATATGAACAATATTATATTCAATGTCCAAATATTTTAGTATGTTGATTGCTATACGAGAAATTGTATTAAATGATCGCACGTTATAACCTTAGTTGAAAACACGAATATTTCCATATAAAATAAGTTGATAAAATGCTGTACAATAAATACATTTCTAAAAAACTAATCATACAAATGCAAATCACAAAATATGATTTATTTCGAACGTGAAAAAAGCACAAAAACACTACTTTTTCAAAATTGTATTTTTTCAAGTTTGATTGCTTGTATTGGTAATTTTCTGAATCCAACAAATATTGTTTAAGCTATATCTATCTAGATAAAATAAGAATGTAAGAAACGTTAACGTTATTCACTCTGAGAGGTCATCTAAAGCAAAATCTGTAAGGAACATAAATAGATTATATATAAATTGATTTTTCTATATTAAACATTTTAATGATAATTAACAAGTTTGATAATAATCAACAAGACACTTAAAAATCCGTTGTCCACCATACATATTTTAGCTACGTAGATAAAATAAAGTTATAATGACAATAAATTATGGTGACCAATGCAAGAGGTGTCATATTATATAAAAACGTGTTTTTATCATTTTTACACCCCTCGGCCACGCCATAATAAATAGCAAAAGCCTGGTTTTTATCTTATGAAAAGTAGTTTATTTATATTTGCATTTCTAAAAGCAACATTTATGTATAATCATTTTTGTTCTTATTGGTGTATTTTAAAATGTATATTCTAATTATAAAACAAAAGTTGCATAACAAATATTTTCAATTAAATATTAAAAAATTAATATAGGATTTCAAAAATATAATAACATTAATATTTATAATTATAGTCATAGTTATATTTTTTAAATGCATTTTACGAGAAATCTACTATGTACAGAGAAATTTAGGTATAATACCTTTAATTTCCTCAAAATGTGTTTGTTTCAAAATGCATTTTTAACAGCTGTTTTTTATTTTAAATAATATATTTAAACGCATTTTCTGACACTGCGCTTAAAACATATATTTTATATAATCTAAATTTGGAGGAGAATGCATTACATCATTAATATGTAAGAACTAAGCGCAGAGAAACAGAGCACTACCGAACATTTATTTGGCAATTTTCATTTTAAAATGCATATTTGTTTTACTTATAGGTTTTTAAATAATGTATATTTATTACATAATATTAAAAAATAAATATTAATATACATGAATATATTGTAATATTACACAAATAAAACCTGGCATTTACAGAATCCCTATTTATTTCGTAGTACCTATTTAAACAATGTGCGAAAAGTGTTTCCTTATTTAATTCGCATAATATATAGACTAGCTGTTTACCTATACATATTTTATTCGTATTTAAACTTACCTATAGCTACCTAACTACCTATAGTAGCTCCCTACCTTATTTAATTTACGTTAATTAGCATTTAAAACATGCTACTTTTTTAGAAAATATAAAAAATAGATTTTGCTTAATATGGCCTTATTGATTTTGCCTCTTTGCTTCACTACTACTAATATGGATTATTTTGATTAGCTTCTTGTCTTTTTTATTTAGTTTGGTCCTATTACGTATCTAAGTATAATTTACATAATATAAAAAAAAAAGTGTTTAAAAATTGAATTTATTGGGTGGCGTTATTACCACAAGTGATTTTTTTCACAACGAGATTAAAATTTAAACAGTGTAAATAGTTGGTACTCAAATGATGTTGATTTTAATAATCCCAAATGAGCTGAATTTATACAAATATGTTTAAATAACTACGATTTATATATTTAATTGGATTTTTTAAACATTTCCGCTTACTAATGGCGTTATTACCACAGCTTCCCCTAATAATTCGTAATACGAAGATGTTATACTCTCCGCCTAGACAGAAAAAATGTTTTCTAGGTTATATGGTATATATACATAATAGCGAATATAAATATGAACATACTGTTGTATATATTATTATTGTAAGTTATACCTAATGAATAATATATTATGTGGTTTTTATGAGCTAAACATTTTAGGCGGCCATTTAGGCGGAAATTTTTTTCTAGGTTATATGTCCGCCTAAAATATGTAGCTCATAAAAACAACATAGTATTTTATACATTAGATAACACTTACAATAATAATCTTATATATTATTAATACAAATATAATTTAACAGTATTTTCCTATTTATATTAGCTATTATGCATATATATAACCTAGGCGGACACATAGCCTAGACATTATTTTTCCGTCTAGGCGGACTTATAACATCTTCGTAATTAATAGTCGAGCGAGAAAATTGATCCCTCAATATCGACTTTTTTGGTAAACTCTATTGTTAACTTAATTGACTTCCAAATCAATCCAGAATATATTTTAAATTATGTTATTTTGCTCATTGTTCTCTTCCACTCGATATCTTTAAAACAGCCATTTTATGTCAAGGATAAATGATTGTAGACTTGTAACATAACATGTAAATTTACCGCGAAAATTATTCGATGAAAGACTTTGGGTTATTTGTAATAATGTATGTTAACCCTTAAAATAAATACTTTACAATATATATATATATATGTATAATGTGTAGTGTAGTCATTCAAGAAATTAGCAAAGTAGTCAAAGGGTTAGAAAAACATATATTTTAATTTTGTTTAAAATAAACCTTTTTCAGCAACCAATGGCGAAATTAAATGCTAACTGTTGCTAAAGTTTAGCACGATGAGAAGAAACACTTTTTAATATAAAACATGTATCAGATTTTTATATAGCCACAAAAAGATTAGACAATAAAAACGCAGAAAAATAGCTTTTTTTAAGGAATATATGATCAATTTATAATTTAAAATATACCAAACCATGCAAGAATTATATTTCTCAAAATGTTCATGTGTAAAAATCTCAGCTCCATTCTACGACCAGTTTGCATCGCACCAGAATTGCCGGTGTATATGTTTTAATCCCCTCATAACAGGTTTAATAAATAACTATTTATAATTAATTCTAAATAATTCATTCAATAATGTACCACATATAATAATTACATTTTTGTTAATGGAAATATAACAATATAAGTCGAAATATTGTTTACGTAGGAATCTTCTGTAAAAATGAACAGAAATTAATATTTATAACTCTTTTTTATTGACTCGTTGATTTCTGAAGCTATAGCTAGCTAGGTATATTATCTAAATGTTATGAACATCATTTATGGTAAAAAATTGTATAACATGTGCATTAGACAAGAAAAAACTAAAAAACTAAAACACATGAAAATAGGTGTAAATATTCTCATCATTATTCAAAGGTATAACTTTGAATTTATACTAAATTCACAATTAGACAAAACAGCCTTTATGGAATATTGATTTAATTTTGAGTTTCAGTAATAAAAACACGTCAATTTTTATATTTCTAAGAACTATTGTAGTATTCCAAGAATTGATTCTATTTTTATATTTCTAAGAACTATTGTAGTATTCCAAGAATTGATTCTATTTTTATATAATTTCCATGAACCTCACAACACAAAGTCCAATCGTTTTAGCTCTTATTATTAACCTGATTTATTAAAGTGAAGCGGATATGAATTTTGATTAGAGTGTAAAGGTGAATTTGGTGAACAATGCCTGTCGATGTACACACATATATATATATGAAAAATATGAAACAGAAAGTTACAATCATTTAAAAGAAAATAAAGTAAACAATAATATATTATTATGAACATTAATTATAGTTTGATTTCACAATGGTATACTAAATATAATTACAAATGAAACGCATATATTTTCAAAAGTAATTAAGAATAACCTTTGTTTACAAAAAATATATTTATTTAACATTTTTAGCTCATTTTTAGGCTCATTATATGCTTCTAGAAAAGGACTTCTAAAATGAATCAGATAGATCTAATATTAAAAGGTTATTAATAAATAACATATATAAAGATATATGATTCTTCAGAAAGATTAAAATTTGCATTATTTGACAATAACGATGTTATTTATGTTGAACCAGCTGAGTATGTAAATGTGCATTTGCGCAACTGCGTTGAAGGGCTCATATTACAAGTTAGACACGGTAGTTGACAAGCGAGAATGTTGAAAGGTAGTTGACAGGTGATGATGTTGTCTAGTGATAGGTGGGTTCGCTCACAGATCTCTGGGTTGCATGTTCGATTCTTACTTTGCACTGATGAGGGGCAAACACCCCGAAATCAATCTGCAGATGGATTTAACTGTCGATTAGTGTGTCTATCAAACTTGGTCAACTAAGTTTTGTTTAATGTCGAAATGATACAAACTTTCCTTTCTCTAAAATTATAAAATTTCACAATAATAAGTGGATCAATGTTTAAACCACAGTCGTCTAAAAATTTATACAATTTTCACTCAACTCTCTGACGGTGAAGTACGATTTGTTGCGTCACAGTTTTTATGCTAATCAGATTAAAGTACCAGGTGTGGTAATAAAAATTATGTTTTTTATCGAAACTATGATTGTCGTTAAATATACAATACTAGAAAAGAATTCGTAATTGACTAGGTGAGTATATTTTACAAGAAACTTATATTTTTATAGTATATTAGTTCTTTAATAGGTGTTTATCTTTTATATACTTATATTACATCAGACAAGTTGAATTGAAATGGTTAATAATATCTCCAATGTGATGTAGATGTTTTACAGATTTAGCATTGTTACATTTATAAATCCATATCACCTTAATTGCTTTTGAAGATCTTGTACGTTAAACACTGTTAAACACGGAAATTCACATTAAAGGAAAATCACGAATATGAAATTGTCAAGATAATTAAACAATCATTGTTATTCCTAGATACATATTAGGAATGCGGTAATAGAGAAATAAAGAAAGCCGAATAACAATTAGAATAATTAATAGTAGGCCCACTAATAAATATGTTAAATTATGCATAATATCTGTTCAAATAAGCATGTCTTTATTTAGTATTAAATGTTTTGTAGGGAACAACTTATTCGCATACCCAGGACAACAACGCCATAGCGGAAGCTGGCGAACAAGAGGCGGAAGCTTTCGAAGATGCCAAACTTGAGGAGCAAATGGACGCTCTGCTCAAAAAATTAAAAGACTACAAACTACCAGGGGACATCACAGATGTTCTCAACATTGGTCAGTTCTATTGAGCGATATCATTACGTAAAGTTTTGTAGTTAATGGAGGAAGTTGTCTTCTTATAAAGTGTGGATCTGTAATGTTCTTGAAGTTGGTGGGATAATGAACTGTGTATGTGTTCAATTAATTTGTAGTCAGTTTCCTTATTATTATCCAAAGAAGTCATCGAGGAAAATATGATTGCATAACTAATTAATGTATTGATTGTATGGTATAAAAGATATGTATATAATATTTACGGTAAACTTATAGACAATAAAGAATACATTTTGAACGAACAAAATATATACATTTTAAATGATAACAATATAAAAAGATAAAAAAAGAGAGAAGGTGTCTAAGTGATTTACTTAATAACTATATGGATACTTCAGAAGTTTAAAAATGATGATTAAAAATTATGAATTCAATTATATTTTAGAATTTATATTTTTATTTCAAAAGTTAATATTGGTTTTCATTGTTATATAAGCTGATTTTATTTGAGCTGACTTAAATACAATAGTGAGGCTTATTGAAGTAATTAGACAAAATTAAACTCCAGTATTGAGTAATAGTGACGAACTTGACACCTTTTAATACCACGTTTCATATTTTACCAGTCTGCTTTGAATTTTACCAGTCTGTTTAAAAAGTTTACACTTTTTCAATAATGTTGTGATTTTATGAGAAAAACAATAATGTAAGAGTTTAAAAATATGTTACCGTCGAATATTATACAATTTATTACTTTTTTATCAAATTTCTGAAGTTTACGATTATCTAGGATTATCGATTCATGTTAAATAAAAATATTTCAACTGTAACTTTTTATAGAAAGAACCAACAATCCCTATTTTCTAGAAAATCTAAAACTGAACTATTGTTATTCAAATGATATTAATTCAAGCATCTAGAAATATTGAGAAACGGCAAATATATGTGATGCTTTGTTTCCTTTTTATCTAAAATATTTTATAATTTTTTCATTGATTTTTATAGTTTCCTTGTGGACGTCTAAATCAATGTTATAGATTTTTAGTAAAGTTATTTATTAGATATTAATTATAATTGTTTTGGATTTAGCTTACTTAGCATTCATTATTATCAGAAACTGTGGATCACTTTGATAGGAAATTATTCTTATCTTAAACTTGGTTTTCGTATTATTTTCAATGTACATCTGAACTTTGAACAGATTTATAGTTAATTCTATATTTTATTTTATATACATTTTGTTTGTTATTGGTCACATTAGGATTTTCTGTTTTTATATATTCTTTAACGATCGATGGTGTAAAAGGTAAAGTGCTATATATGGTTTTAATAAAATAGTTTCATAATAATTAGTTAATACAGTTATTAATAGTATTATATTATATAAGAATAGTTATTAAATAAATAGTTAATTTATTTAAATTATTGAGTTTTTAAATAACAATTAAAGCTGTTTTACTGTTCTCATGAACTACATAAATATATACGTTAAAATTGCATCAATATTATAATACAGTGGGAAGCATGAAGCACGGGCGAGCGCGGGATTTATAAGAATATCAAACATGCTACCAACTGTGTCGAACGAAATAGAATCTTCAAAAAACCGGTCAATTAATCTACTCCACTTCTATGATTATCGCATTTATAATTCTCAATTGCAATTTACAACATATTGTAGTCTAATTCAAGATATAATTTCAGTGTGTATCAGACATTGATTAAATTAATAATGATATATGATAACATACGTTAGAAAAAATATCAGGTTATACGCACAATAGGTGTGAAAAAATATAATGTGCACCTGACTTAGATCATAGAATAATATACAGTGGAACATATTACTCAAAAAACAAGTAACAAGTAAACATTAGTGTGCATTTCTTATCCCACGAGTAACAAGTAATATAAGAAGGAAGTTTAACAATTAAAAATAATGTCGGTATGACGCTTCATACTTAAATACGTGAACACATTTACATCAAACAATAAATACCACTTCCAAGTCTTATTCATTGTCATTCTCCCTTATTTTAATTAAATTATAAAAATGAGATCCAGTTTCTTTTTAACTTCCCTTGATTTATAAGCAATGAAATGTACACCTTTTTTCAGGAGTTATCGGAAATGCAGGCGTCGGAAAGTCATCGATTATACACATGCTCCATAAAATTCTGGGCGTGAAAAGTCCCGTTCTGCCAAATGAGGCGAAAAACGAAGGCACCATCCGCTTACACGAAAGCAAACCTTGCGGGAATGCTTTTCGGGTATTTGACACCCGCGGGTTCACTAAAGACTTGACGCAGGAAGATACCTTTGGAGTTTTGAGAGCTATATGCGACGGTGAGTGCGTAAAATATAACTACGTCATCAGGCTATATTCCGTAATTATAACAATATTGCTTATAAATAAAAATGTTGTTACAAAAATACTGATATGCATGTATCTCTAACCTCAACACACACTTCACTGGAACATTTACTTGGTACGGCTAAGTGATTCTACTTCCCCTATTTAAAAGAAAAGGATTAAATATCTTATTGTTTCAACTATGCAAAACCTTAGAATGTAAAAAGTAAATTACGTCAATGAATCAAATATTCATAGTATGTGTAAATCAAACAGAAAGTATTCGTAGGATAAAATAGTCAGGTTAACTTCCGGAAATGTATACCTTTGTTAAATCGTAGTAATCTCAATTTAAATAACATTTCATATTTCATTATGAATACATATGAAGTTGTATTAACTTTTAAAATCTTTTCACAGAATTTAGAACACTACGACATAAAAATCCGTATCTGTTACCTATTATTTGAACAGAAAAGGGTGTTTATTTTACTAGTGGAATTATTTACATATTTATTAATAATTATTATTAATATATGTAATGTACTATACTATACTATACTATACTATACTATACTATACTATACTATACTATACTATACTATACTATACTATACTATA
>JAUZND010092200.1:0-14723 GCA_034780555.1 Coelogynopora nodosa | reverse complement strand
GGTGCCCCATCTTGCTGGAAATGAGAGGACAAGAGTATCCCCTTCTCTTCTAAGGCAGGAACAAACTTGTGACGTAGCATCTCGATATAGCTAGCTGCTGTTACACCCCCAACCAAGAAAAAGGGGCCGATGAGGTGTCTTGCAGACATGGCAGCCCAAACCATAAGACGTGGAGGATGCTGGCAGATTTGCTCCCAGAAGTGCGGATTTTGTTTGGACCAAAATGATATTTGAATGCTGCCTTTTCCCTCAGCATAAATTGCACATTCATCTGAGAAGAATAGTCGTTCACGTCTCACGTTGTTATCGTACTTCGCTAATATTCGCCCACATAAATCAACTCGTGTCCGATGATCTTCGTCTGATAAAAATTGGATTTTTGTAGGCTTATAGGATTTATAACCTAAATCTTTCTTCATTGCACGATGTAAAGTTGAACGACTTAACTCTAATTCATCACATCTACTTCTCACTGAAAGTTTAGGATTGACTTCAATTGATTCGCTAATTCTATCATGTTCGTCGCCTCTTTCATTCGGTCTCCCACCTCGTTTCTGATCCACAATACAACCAGTTCTGAACAATTTCTCTTCCCAGGCTGCAATAACACGAGTGTGTGGAGGATTATCAATAATAAATCTGTCTTTTAGTGCCGTCTTTAATTGTCTTATTGCCGCAATACTTTTGTCACATTCGTGATACCACGAGGCTGCTAAAATTCGAAATTCAACAGTATAGTCACTTTGGTCAGCCATTATTAATTTTTCAAACAATAAATGCTATTAAATATGTTATTAGCCTTCGCGTATTCTATAAATATACCATGTAATAGAAATCCACTACTTCATATGCCCATATATGGCTACGATGTATGCGCAATAGGTATGCGTCACAATCGCCTACGCCTATCATTATGCGCAATAGGTATGCGTCACAATCGCCTACGCCTATCATGGATACAAAATTGAGAGTAGTGCATAACTAGGTCAAAATTACAATTTCTATGTGGTAGTGACTTATGGGACACACTGTATTATCATTAGAAGTCATATTATTTCCTAAAATATATATATATATCATTTGTGATATAAGTAAGGTGGTAGACGTCGTCCTATCATCCGATTAAGCTATTAAAAAAATAATCAAATAGTATTACGTTATGACCTGATTACGTCATAAACTCCAGTTTAGAAAAATAACTATAATATGCTATATATTGACCCATAAATGACTTGATTCTTTTTGCATCTGCTTCCAGATGACAATATCTATAACATTTGCGTATATTTTTATACAAACTCATATCAATAAGCTATAACTCGTATAAATGCTATTTGAGTATTATTTAAAATAACTGGTATTTTTAATAATAAATATATATTTTTCAGGTTTAATGTGTATATATTTTACGATTAAGTTATTTTTTCTTCTATTAGAAAAAAAAGATATCTTTTAATTAGGTCCTATAATATCATAGGCAAGTAAGAAACCCAGAGGGGTATATAATAGTCGATATATGATATTCAATAATAAAACAATTTTCTCGGGTGTTACATAGTTCAATCAAAAATTTTTTTCTTTGGGGAAAAAATGGTAACCCCCCCACGTAAGAAGTGTTAAAGATAACCAAATAAATGATCCAAACCTAAAGAATTATGCTTATCTATTATGTATACAAATATTGTTTTGGTCGCCTCTTATTAACAGTAATTAGTATTCTAGATGAGTACATTAGCTTTTCAGCATAAATTAGTTTAACGTCATATTTTTTAGTTTTATGAAAATTAAAATTGATTAACCGATTAATAATGTGGTGTAGAAAAATTGTTTACAATGTTTCAATAATTAGCAAAAATGTTTTCTAAAAAAAGGGGTTACTAGCTGCTTTGATTGTTAGTCATTGTATACGATGAAAAACAATTTGTTTAACAAAGTAAATAAATTACAGGCTAAATTAAAAGACAGCAAATATTTTAAAAAAATCATATATACGTTATTATTTCTCATAAGATTGAATTTATAATACTATATAGAACGTAAAACCAATCATATAATTTGTAAAACATACTCATAAAACAGTACTTATAGCATAAATTACGTATGACATATAATCCAATAACAATAATAATCTAATCACCACTTTAGTAAATGTATTTGGTTATGATAAGTTAGGCACTGATTTTCAAGTGATATGTTGTAAAGCTGATATTTGAATACAATTTTATCATACTAATAACAACATATATACAGGTTCATATTTAACTAATATCACAATAAATATATCGTAACAACAATGCTACATATATATTTACGCGATTTATACAATACAATTAGGTCTGCGAGTTATAAAGAAAGATAAACAATATGAACAAGTTATGCAACGTCTCATAGTTAAGGATTGATGATACAATATATTACAATATTGTTGATTCAGTAACAAGTCAAAAGCTATACAAAGAAAGCAAACAAACTGGAAAAACACATTTCGTGAGATAAATATAGGTGTATTTAGCGTTCAGATTCGTTATACAAATTTACTGTTCAACAGAAAATATTGCGTCACTTGGATGCAAATGCAGTTTATAAAAATATGAAGATGACAATTTCAATATGCCGAGTGTGTTTTACAAAAAACGTGACCATTATTTCCCGTAATTGTAGGCAAGGCGGAATGGGTAAAAATAAAATAAATAACTAAAGCGACATATTAATACATCACATTATTACAGCCAGTGGACTTCTAAAACAGAATATTATATATTTCCCACGAATATTTTTTCTTTTAATTTACAGCACAAAAATGTAATAACTTATAGATTTAAACCATTAACCTTTATAATATATTTATGTCCAGGGTGCTTGCTATTAGCCAAGCAGGAATCCCTTTGACAATACATTTATCTCGTAATATTAGTTTTACTTTATAAGCACTATCACAGTAAGAAAGGCAATCAAAACATTAAAGGTTCAAACAAGAATTGAACGATTATAAATAGTAAATTGTTAGCATCACATATTCCAGACATATTTGCAATACTAGTAGAAAATAATTGCAATAAAAAAGCAATTATTATAATCATTAATTATTCAAAGTGTAATCTTTAACAATAATGATTGTAATGATGATACACAATTCTAAATAATGATCAATGCTTTGCAATCAAGATTGCAATATTTAAAATAAAATAAGAAATCCTTCAATTAATTACAGATTATAACTAAACTTTTTATTAATTTGCCATTAGAATTACACTTGATACTGTAATTATTGCAATCATTTTTTACTAGTGTACTTTCAGGAATTGAATCGATGAAATAACACAGGCTAGAGATGCAAATAATCGATGCAAACTCTCGACAGGCCCAAACAACTTTTATTATACTGGTCAACGCGCAGGCTGCTAGGTGATGAGACACGGTATTGCGGAGAGCCCCTTCAGCTAGTCCAGATCATGACTTGTCTCAGTCCCGCAACCGGCAGATGGGTGGTTCTCTGGCTCTCGTTCACTTCCAGAATCGTCACCCGATTGGGCGTGCTTCACGCGAACTACACCATCACAGGCACCCGACTGCGACCAACTAAAGTCGTGTATGATGTGAATTAGAATAAAATCATGAATACCATACACTGGCTGAGATAGTTAACAATACAAATGGTTTTGCTGTTGCACAGGTATGATTTATGACAACGCTATTATTTAGTCAATCATGGAAATTAACAAACTACAAAAAAAAATAATGTGTCGTTAATTATTTATCTTACATTGAAACAGCAGCATTACAAAAAAAAAATCTGAAAGGAACCAGTAAGTGTAGTTCAATAATTTTTCAAACAAGTTCGAATGTTCTGTTCTAGAGGCGAATTGTTTAGTAATAGTGGGATCAGATTGTCATTTTATACCGATTAAGAAAAATAAATATAATTGTTCATGTATAATGTAAATTTTTCAGCAATTGAATTAAAAAAAGAGAAAAGTTGCCAACTAGAATGATATAAATAATGCGGACAACAAACTATGAAAAAACTGTATATTTCTATTTGATTGTATAAAAAGTAAGCTGACGCAAATAATCAAAAAAAGATTGTAAAAATTTGACAATAAAAGCGTCTTTTTAACATAATTACATTTTAAACAATAGTAGTATGGTAGTATGCGCTTCTGCATAACCCCCCCCCCCAATCAAAACCACCCCCCGAAGCCGAAATACCCACCACCTGAGGAAATTGAATGTTCGCACCAAATTATTTTGATATAAACAAGGTCAAGGTCGTTTGCAATTAATTAAAAGTCACAGAATTCGATTTTGCTAATTAGAAATTGATCAGGGGTACCCTATTGGTAGTAATTAATCATTGAAGTACAATTATTAATTTTTCTAAATACGATGCATTGTGGCCATATAATGTCAGATCTGGATGATTTCAAAGGATATTCTGAGTAAGCTAAGGTAGTCGAGTTTGACTTTACTACTTACAAATTGATCTCAAAGATACCTAATGGTAGTAATCGGTCAGTCAAGTACAATTATAGATTTTTTCCAATAATATGCATTGTAGCCATGTAATGTCAGATCCGGGTGGTTTCAATGGGTATTCCGACTATATCGGGGTCGTTGAGTTCGATTTTGGTACTTAGGAATCAGTAATTCAGGCATATTTGTTGATTTTTCTTAATACAATGCGTTGCAGGCCTGAGTCGCATTTCACGCCGACCAAATCTCAAGTATGGAAATTTGTTTTAGGTATACTACTACTATAAGTATACTATAAAAGCGCTATACGTAGATAAGTTTATAAGTTTAAGTTTAATAAGTTTATAAATTTACTATAACGGTTTGATACCCAAAACTCCTAAAAATTAATATCCTAATATCCTAAACTCTTAAAGTTTAATACCATAAACTTTTAAATCCCTAAATCCATAAACTTCTAAAATGTACCCCCCTTAATTTGAATCATTGAAGCAAACGTAATGAATGAGATAGAATGCCATTTATTATTATTTCAAAAGTAAGAGTAGGAAAGTGTAAGTACTTAGGCCAGAGTATAAGAAAAATGTCAGTGCCACTTTTCATCATCGTCATCGCTCGAGGTATCAGTAATGTCGATATAGCCTTCTCCGACTTGACCAGCCCATGCCCACTGTCCGACTTACTGTCTAACTTGATTTAGAAATAGGTATCAACTTCTTTTTATAGCTTCTTCCAAGACGGAGTGTTGTGAAGTGATGCTGAAATGATGAAGTGATGTCAAGTGATGCTGAATCCGTTGTTTCACAAGCTTTTCAATCTCTTTCAGTGTATGCGAGGATGCTCCATTTTCCACAATATGCTCCAATACCCCAACTAGACAGACTGGAACTCTTATCCGGGTCATAGAAGTACATTTTGTTTTCACTATCGACATGGTTCTAGTTATCATTGACATAATTACTATCCAGTATGTTGGAGGTGGACGCTTCCTCTTCCCTTTCAGACTCTTCACTCTCCACGTGCTGGTGGTTATATTTTCGTTTTATCTTTCTTGTAGTATAATTTTTCCTGCTTCTCATTCTCTTCATCGCTCTTAATCAAATGATTGTTACGATTGACAAATTAAGATGAATCCATAGTGTCAAATATATTAGATAAAATTTAATGACTACTGTATCGTGTTTATAGACTTATGCCTATAAACAAAAAGATATTTCTAGAATTACATTAACACATTGTAAAAACGAACATGGATATTCGACTCAAGCACAATGCCAGTATATCTGTTGCCGGACCATCAATTTTAGGAAAGACTACATTTGTGGAGAATTTACGACGATCTCGTCATCCTATTCAATGAACCACTTCAGACTATTAATTGATTTACAGGAACAGACTATAAACAGCCAGTTGACATTGTCTGTTTTAACAAAGTATATTAAATTGGCTTGCCTGAGTCGTGTGATATTTTAAAACCACATGATTGTGTTGTACTTGATGGAGAAGGGGAAAGCGCCAGTAAGCGCTGTTTACAAGAATGGTTCATCCCCTGCCCTGCTTCGCAATTAATATTACTCAAAATCAATTTTTGACAGGAAAGGAGACACGTACTCGATCATTGAATACCCAGTACCTGGTCAAGTTTAAGAATCCAAGAGATGCCAGCCAAATAAGTCACCTGGGTCGTCAATTGTTTCCTAGACAATAGAAATTTCTTACTTCTGTCTTCAAGGATATTGTGCACGACAATCCTCATGCTTAACTATTTTTAGATCTACATCAGACGACACCTGTATATTTACGAGTGATAAGTCAAATTCTTCCCCATGAGATGCCACACTATGTCTACTTGACAGCGGAACAAGCCGTAAAACATTATTAACAGGAAGATGGGCGACGCAAGGCTACTACAATAGCGAAAATGAAAGAGTCCCCATTTGCATGAATGACCCTAATACTTGCAATAAATGTGTTTTTAAAATACTGTCGGGCTAAAGGACGCATCTTACTCTTAACTTTTAACCACTTATGAAATGCCTTAGGATCAGAGAGGTCAACTCTTCGATGATAATTGTCAATTGTCAAGTCACATATTTTGCATTTGATACGCTTTGCAGTGGATGATCGATCTAAACTGATTACACCACCAATCGGTTGGTCTCAAATGAAAATACTGATACAAGAGTACAACATAACGGCATAATATATAAAGAATATACCCGACGATAATGATGAAGAAATATCTCCTCCTCAACCCTGGAGGCTACTATCGGCCCGCAGAAATGATAATAGGTTGCAAGATCCTGCTCCAACCCAAGTCCCTTATTAGGAGGGCAGTCGTTGACCCATGACCTACTCATGAGCGTATTCGCCTCGTATTCACAGTCACGCAGCGACCGGTGGGTTAACCACGGTGCACTGAGACGATGATAGCGCAGCTCTGGAGTGAGCATTGCCGTGTGTTGGCAGTGTAACTAGCTCGCATTTACTCGGGGGTGCGTCCTACGTGTCCTCATTGCGATGATGAGGAGGAGGAGACTCTGGAGCATTGGTTTTAAGAGTGTCCTAGGCACCTTGACCTGCTGCGAGTGTTCGGGATGGGGAGGCCTCCCTTGGCCGTATTGGTGGAGGACCATGTGGCGGTGGCCTCGTCTCTGCGGGACTTCCGTTCCTCTGACGGGGATACCGCCTCAACCACAACCACGGCAACAACTTCACTATTTTCTCGTCCAATGTTCAAACGACAAGTGTTAGAAGAGAAGAAAGTTCTCCAAGTGATAATCTAAACTCATCAAACATGCCACAGGTACCTACAACAAAATTGTATACTCGACCTATATATTCAAACAACAACTGCCCAAAGAAAGTTCTTCCGCTGATGACCAATTCTTATCAGGCTTTTTCCCCGGGTCACTACTGCCAGAAAGTGAATAGACCTTTGACGACGATGAACATTAACAATGACTTTTTCTTTCTTATACCCTAAATGCTTACACTTTCTTACTATGTCACTTTTGAAATAATAATAATAAATGGCCTTCTATCTCATTCATCACGTCTGCTTCAATGATTCAAATTAAGGGGATACATTTTAGAAGTTTAGGGATTTAGGAGTTTATGTTATTAAACTTAGGAGTTTAGGGATATTTGGATATAAAATTTTAGGAGTTTAGGGTATTAAACTGTTATAGTATACTTAAAGTATATACTTATAGTATACATATAGCATCTACGTATAGCGCTTTTATAGTATACTTATAGTAGTAGTATATCTCAAACCAATTTCCATACTTGATTTAGTCGGCGTGAACTGCGACCCAGGCCTGCAACGCATTGTATTAAGAAAAATAAACAAATGTGCCTGAGTGACTGATTTCTAAGTACCAAAATCGAACTCAACGACCCCGATTTAGTCGGAATACCCATTGAAACCACCCGGATCTGGCTTCATGGCTACAATGCAACGCATTGGGGGAAAAATCAATAATTGTACTTGAAACTTGAATGATAGATTACTACCAATAGGGTACCTCTGATTAATTTGTAATTAGCAAAATCGAACTCTGTAACCTTGAATTTATTAGGAAAAAAATGTTGGTGCGAAAATTTTAAATAAATTCTTCAGGTGGGTGTTAGTTTCTGGGGGGGGGGGGGGGGGGTTCGGTTTCGGGGAGGAGGGAGGAGTAATGCAGAAGCACTCCTTCCATACTACTAACAATGTTGACTAAGAAAGTTGATTAAATCATACTCTTGACTCCAATCTTAAAAGGGGTGGGAGGGAGGCAGGTGGGGATTGGTCGAGAAGGGGGATCTACTGCAGCTTACACATGCTCCATCTGGGTTAGTTCAGGCTCCTCCTCTTCGGTGGGCAGAAGGAGATAGGCGTTGTTGGAAAGCGGGCGAAAGGTGTAGCCAGTAAAGCTGAAGAAGGCCAGGGTGGTTCCCTCCCGAAATAGGGCTACAGTCCAGAGTAGAGTGAAGGGGAGGGTCACGTTGAGAAGGTAGACGAGGATCCGTGTCAGGTAGATGTACATGATAACCTGGGGCGAGGAACCAAGTGCAGGTAGGAAAGTAGAGTTTAGAAAAACACATATTTTTATGTTCTCTAACAAACAAGACAATTAAAAGTAGTTCAGATAAACAATCGATATTTTTTCTAATGTAAAAAACCAAGCAAAAATCAATATTCGCATATAATATGAAAAATTTCACAACTATCATAATATTATGTAGCGTACAGTGTAATATATAACCTGAATTGTTTTTTATGCATATTTAGTCATTTTAATAATTTATTAAAAAAATATATATATTGAATTAACCTAAATTTACATAATAGGATATATTATAGGGTTGTCACTCTCATCTAAGAAGAAACCGGAACTTTCGAAATAAATGGGGATCAGGGAGTGAAGCCCTCAGTGGGGTCCAAGGGTAATAAGCTCCTGTCTAGGAAGCGGAGCTTAGAAAACTGTAAAATTATAAAAACTATATTAAATATAAACAGTGGAAAAGTTAAGTTCTCATAAAATTGACATTGTTAACGCCTCATGAATCATACTTTTATAAAATGACAATATCAGTAAGAGCTATTAACAGGTAGGAACATAATAATATTATGGTAATTACATCATTGTTTTACATCTTAATAAATGCACAATTTTACAATTAACTGCTTAAATATCTTTATACATTTTAATGCTTTTATAAAATAATAATTAATTCTTTAGTTTACAAAAATAGTTAACGAATACAGACGATTGTGAAAATAAATCACATACAAGAGAAACTGTATTGTGTAATATTTGTTATTATTATATATTAATATGTAATTTTTTACGTATATCTTATATAATATAATATTATACATATTATGTATTAAAGTATTGTTAATAAAAGTGACTTATATGATGTAAAATTACAGATAACGAAGATATTGTTTAACCCTAGTGATGACAAATACTTCTCATCCATATAATATCTATCACATCCTTCTTGGCTACAATAAAAAAATTAAATGGAACTTATAATTGAAAAATTATATAAAGGTTAAAATAAACCTACATGATATTATATAAACTAATAATCTTGTATGTATATTATGTTTAAATGGTAATTAATCTTGGGGCGGAGATGTTGAGGAGAAATCGTATTTGTAACGGTAATCAGCAGTGATGGTAATAAATAATTTTGTCATACTTCGTAGTACATGATGGTTCATTCAACTTTTTCAAGGGATTCAATAATTTAATTTAAAAAGTTAATTCAAGGGATTACATTTCAGAGATTGTGAATATCTCTATATGTATATGAATATATATATATATATATGCATAAATCACAGAACATTTTGTTCCCATATACAATACTTATTATTTACGTACATAATATCGTATATTTCATTTCAATAAAAATAAACGGGATATTGAAGTCCCTTATCTCTCTGCACAGCGGTATGGATTAAAAAACTGATTAATGAATTCTTACTGCATTACATTACAATCAATTAAAACATAAAAACAAAACATATGTTTATTTATTGACTAGTTGATGAAGACAATGATAACAATGAAGACAAGTGCAGTAATAAAAAAATTTGGTTACTTTCAAACTGATTTTTAAAATTTTTTTAGGGAAATGAGAACCACTCCTCCCATGCATAATAATATGGCATTTTATATCAGTGTTGTAGAAATTTAAATGTACATGTTTAAGATAAAAATCGGGAGATGTGGCAACCCAGCAGACTGTCTCAGCATATTATATTATATGTGGGAATACTTAATTAAATAGTTAACTTTTGAAAAACACGAATTATTATAAATAACTAAAAATTATCAACAAAATATATTAGTTTAAAATAAATGTCTTATGCAAATAAGCAGTTTGTAACAGATATATATATATATATTTAATCCATTTTATATAACATTAGTAATACACTCTTGATAAATAGTTCATCGCGATATGACTAATCAATTTCATTGTAAAAAAACACTTTTCAAGGCTAACAAAGTTTAGAAAAGAGCAGTAAACAAAAGTACAGGAGCTCAGGAATTTGTAGGCATCTCGTTTTTCCAATGTACCACATTTAAATCAATGGTTCATTTAAATTTCTAATTATCGATTTCCACAGATAAAAATTTCACCCATTTCATTATTTATTTAAAAAAAAGTTGACTCTAGTGTATGCGAAATATTGAGTTCAATATAGTAGTAAAATTTTAATTATTCTAAATAAATACGGTTTATGACAACACTCACAAGGAAGTAAAAGCGCTTAAAGAGTTTCAGCTTCTGTATATTGATCGCGGCCTTGCCGTCAATTGTGGAGGCCTCCTTGAGGTGTCGAATGGACCAGATCACCGGGAGCACAATACAGGCGCAGCAGGTCAGATCCACCAACAGAAAGATGCGTGTCCAGAGATAGAACTGGGCTGATACATCGTCACTCTCGGCCATCACGATGGTCGCGATATTGGCCAACACCTACAGACACAGGTGTTCCAAGATGAAATGTAACAAAGCTAAATTGTAGGAACTTTCCAAGAATTTAATACATTAAAAATATATATATTAAGCGTGCGATATATTTCGACCCTTAGTATTAGGTAAAGTAAGCAGGAATGGTGCACAATTAGGATACAGATAATAACATCAAACAACAGAATAAATGGCTTTGGAAATGAAGTAGAACTTTAAACCATTTGTGGCAGATTAATTTTTTATGTCTATACCATAACAAGTCAGTATCTGATTGGATTTGAACAAGCTACGTTCTCATCAATTCATTAGCGTCTCAACTAACAGTCAAGAGTAGCTAGTTTTAAAGTAGTCTCTTGTGCAAATATTACTTTAAATTAATTTCAACACAAAACGTGTCGTTATCAAGTATAAAATACAACACTTTTAGTTTATAAGTTGATCAAATCATCGATACAACATATTGACAAAAGTATAACTAATAAAACAAGAACCATTTAAAATATATAAATAGTAAGTATTTTGATAGTCATTATCTTGATTGCATCGTGACTATATTAGGTGATATTGGTTTTTGGCTCAATTTTAGCATTGATATTTATAAAATCAAGTTTCCAATGAGAGTAGGTTATATATTGAGCGAGTCACCTGCAGTGGAAGCACTATTATGAATAATCGCTTGATATTCTGAGTTAATACACGGCTGATGAAGGTCCAACCAGAGCCAATCAGCACAATTGTGATAAAAAGAAGGACACCTTTCATTCTGTAACATATAGAAAAACAGAGTGCATTCAGTACAGAGTTCTCTAACTTTTACAGGAATGAAGTTTCAATGATATTGTAAGACTCTATAATATAAAAGTTAAGGACTTAAAAATGTATTTTATATCCATACAAAGTATGTATCATTGATCGAAACAGACAAAGGTTACATTGAATCGTTAAAAAAAGCCTCTGCAATATGGACCGTTGTTAAGTTTAACAATGACCATAAATTAATGTTAAAATATGTTTTATCTACTTTATTTATTTAATTTTGAAAAAAAATATCACTGGTTAAATAGGAAACATATAATTTTTACACACGTATAACATGTTTAATAAATTGAATCAGGATATAAATTACAGAACTACGAATACAGTATTATTTAAGAGTTTTTTGTATTAAAAAAATAATTTATCCAATCTACAATTAGTGACTTATTTATTATACAAGTATAATAATATTTTACAAAAATTAAAAAAGTCAAATAAGATTTATCTCAAATGTTCAAAATAAAGTCATGGCAACGTATTTCACGGTTTCACTGACTGTCATGTACAAATCAACAGGAATTGGTCCAGCACATGACACTATTTTGGCCTGCAATTCTTGACTTGAAGTGAGTGTGGTAGTGGTCGATGACAGACTAGATGTCTCAAATAACCCCAGAAAAAGAAGAAAATGGGAGACAAGTCAGTCACCGTGTATTTACGCTTACATAATAAAGATATAGATAATCTTTTAATAAAGTTTAATTTTGAAGAGAACAGTTTACTTATTTATTCATTTCTATGCCAAACCTATCTGAAAACCTCTACCAAACCAAAAATTTAATGACTGATATGTTGACTGATTTAATGACTTTCTTAACCTTGAATTATCGTTTTTTAAATTTAATAAGTTTTCCCATGTTTTCCATGATAACGAAAACTATGTGAGAAGTCTAAGCATTTAAGTTGAAGAGGTTAACTTATTTTGAAAAGATAATGATGACATTGTACAGAAATTTGAGACACACTGACAGTAACCGAATACGAGACAAGGAAGTAGTTTAATACATAAAACTTCTCGACAATTATAAAAAATTAAAATTCCTTTCGTATGAACTTACACATGTGTTATGTAGAACATGATAGCCCATCCCTTCTCGTGAACACCGTCGCGACCAAGAATATAGTAGTTCATCTGGAAAAGGTAGAAAGAAAATCACTCATGTAAATTATTTTAGACTATACGAGATGTAGATAAAAACAACTAATCTAACAAATCAGAAAGCATTAAATAGTGAGTGAAACAAAAATATGATAAATAACGTCAAAAATTATCAATTATTAAATTAAATATTAGGACTAAAAGGTCCTTGTCTGGCAAAACATTTGTAAGGATATTTTCATTTGATCAGTTGCTCTTTATTAATCTAAGCCACCACTGCAAGTTTATACAAATTTTGACATACACTCAGAAACATATTACATATTAATTTGCTGTATTTAGTAAAATAAATATAGTTGTACATTACATCGTACTTAGCATTCATTGTCAGCTTATCTCAGATATTTATAGTATAGTTTTAGAAATAAGTTTATCATGCTCTTCTATGTAATTCTAAATCCTTATAATTTACTGTGTATTTTCTATGTTTCTTAAAAAATTACTGGTCGTATATTTATTATTTGTAATATTGAATAATTTCAAATGGTACATTGCTAACGAGATTTACTCAGCAGAAATATCCATATTCGTACAGAATTTTATAATCAGTTACAGATATCAAACATTACTAGCATGCGGTAAATAAACATATTATAATACAAATATCATATGAACATTTTTAGGAAGTAATGTTTAATCTTGAAAAGGCATATTTTTTTTAAAATATTGTATAAGTCAAACGTTTGATATGTACATGTTGTGTTGAATAGGCCTACCACAATTTGTAACGACAAAAATTTAGCATACCAACTGCATGCCATATATTACTAATAAAGTTAAAAAGTATTTATATCCTATAATATTGTAAAACAGGAGAAAATCACCGCTTAAGTTTAAATATTCATGTTTAAAATTGTGTCAATGGTGTAACATGTTTTACTGCTTGCCTAATTTTACAAAGATATTTTATACTAACCAATCTTGTACATATATCTATTAGATAAATATGGCTTTTACATGTCAACATCATTTTTTTCTTTAAATATAGAATAAAAAATAATACACTATATAATATGAAAACTATTTAATTTAACGAAAAAATGTTAAATTATATTTATAATTAACATTTATCTGATATATACAGTGCTGGACAAAAGTCTGAATACACCTTGAAAATATATATTTTTTATTAAATATGTATACTAAATATGATTTTTACATAAAAATAACAATTAACTTATACAATAATGGTAATTACTCAACTATAGAATGTTCATAAGAGTCACTTACACACATAAATACTTAGTACACACCCCGTTTGCCTTCAGGACAGCAGCAGTTATAGGGTCCGGCATACTTTTAACTAATTTTCGACAGAACTCAGGGGTAATTTCCTGAGTCATACCTAGAGTATTTTATGACCGAGATCAACAAGAGATGTTACTTTGTGTGCTGTCACTTTTTTTTCATATGCACCCAGACATTTTCTATGGGATTGAGGTCAGGTGATAATCCAGGCCATTTGTCCAGGAGAGTTATACCATTGGAGTCCAACCAGGTTTTTACTATTTTAGCGGTGTGACAGAGAGTTGAAAAAATTATACAATTACGGATGTTAATATGTATAGGAAGTTTATCCTTGAGAATATCCAGATACAATTTAGAATTTATTGTTGTTCCTTGGGGCATACGCCAAATGCCAGCTCTGCCAACTGCAGAAATGGCACCCCATATCATTTTGGAGGGCGAATTTTTGACCATTTGTACTGTGTATTTTGAATCATACCTTGTGTTGGGTGGTCGACGAACAAATTGTGTATGACAATGAAATTGTCGAATAGCAGTCTCA
>JAUZND010092199.1:0-14724 GCA_034780555.1 Coelogynopora nodosa | reverse complement strand
ACATATTACTACTGAACTAAATGTATTTTTATACGTATATATTACTATTATATATTTAATGTACTATTTAAAAAGAACATTTTCAGTTGCACCATAGCTTCCTATTCCTGGTGCTTGTTATACAAATATACGCTTATTATTATTATTATTATTTACAATACGTATAGTATTTTAAAAGTATTACAAATTATATTGAAATTTTTATCAATTAGTTAACTTTAATCATCAAAATATATGACTTTATAAAATTAATTTGCATGTTTACAACATAAAGTGTAAAAATTAAATAATATCGCTTTATAAATAATAATAAATATTATCCAAATGGCAAATAATTGCTATATATACTGTATATCTTTCATTTTCAAATAATTAGTATATTTCGCTATGCTATTATTTAAAAATACGAAATGTACAGAGTATACAAATACATAGAGCTAATTTAACAACAACAAAAAACAGTGATAGGCCCTTACTCTATTTTAATCAATACTATATTACTAGAAAAGAAAAAAGAATGAAACACTATTCAAATATACCTATACTGACTTAAACATATTTATCGGCGCGGATATCTGGACAGTGCTGCTTGGTTCCTTATATGTATGACTTATCGGCAGAACGTTATACCACACATAAATAAAATATATGCTTGAATTCAGTGGTACCTTATACAAGGCACGCTAGGTACTCTATAATGAAAGGTTTCATTTCTTGTGTCTTTTTCTTTTCTAATATTCTAAGTATATTGTTGTACTTTTCTCTTCTTAATAATACATTACGTTATATTTTAGAATACTTCATAGAAATGTAGTTCAGAATTAATCCTAAGGAATATGTTCAGAATTAATCCTAAGGAATATGTTCGGAATAAAAGTAGACGCTGTAATATGGTCCAAGTGAAGGGTGTACAATTTGATACGTACCATTAGCTTGTGCATTCAATAGGAACCGTTATGCCCAATGGTTACTAATATGACTCTCCGAATATAATAGAATATAATATCCAGTTATTATGTAATTCAATAGGAACCTAATATGGCCGTTTACATTTCACAATTGTACACTAAACTGTAATAGTTTGTACTCACCTTGTCCTTTTCATGCAAGCAATATAGTTGATAAGTACTTGCTGTAAATATATTCTTCACATCACTGAATAATGACAGTTCTATTATTCACTCACCTTGAACGGGGATATAACTTTTCAAGACGTTGACAAGAATAATAAATATATAGATAATAATAATTAAAATAATACAATTTGTTATTTTATTCTTCATACAAATGGAATTAGTCGGCATTATTTAATAATTATGTATTCTATATCGTTCAAATTGATGTATATAGTATTCTATTCTATAATTTTATTTTATTTTTAAGTTATCTGTAAAATAATACGTGATCTCAACATTTTTTCAAATATTTTAAACATGCCTAACAAAATTCATATTTTATATCAACTTTTGGAGCGATGTAATCTGGATCTAGCATAGTAGTCTCACATTCAAAAAGTTTTTAGTTTTTGGTTGATTTCAAACGGCTTTTAAACATAATTATTTGATTTGTTAATAACATGAGGGGTCAGGATAATATACAGGGCAAAATATTTTATAATTTAAAATGTTCAAAGCTCAATTATATTAATGGGAATATTATTTAGTTCCTAATACAATTTGCTAAATTAAAACCCTAAAATAAAATTAAATTGTTTAATTTTTTTATAGAAAATCAAATTTAGATATATAAAAATAAGAAATTATTTAGTAGTTATTTAAAAAACAAGGATATCGTAGTTCACAATGATTTTATTTTTTAGAACCAAATGTTCGGCGTAGCCTTTTTTATCTACTGAAAGTGTTGTTATTATAAATGTATACAGTATATGAACTACGTTATCTTTGTTTAAAACAAAGTTTACTTTAAAACAATGCTACAAAGTGTATCACATTTATATAATATAGCTTACCCAACTATGTGATACAATAAAATTACATATAGTAATTGTATTCATGATAACGGTATTTAATGTTGTAAACGTGTGTCTTTATTTTCTACTATTTAAAAACAGGAACATTGAGAGGTAAATTCAAAGTTATGGAGGTAGAACACTATAGCATGATTCATCTCTACCAAATGTGTTTATTACATTTAGTTATTAAAAAGTATATTATATTAAACATATTTTATACGGATTGCGACAGCTGCACCATTTTGAAAATAGATTGGCAATAGTATAATCCAAATAGTAGACTTTATTTGGAATGTAGCGTGTATTACTAAGATCAGCCAAACTTGACACAGCAAAGAGTTTACTACAACCAAGAGAACGTAGCGAGGATCGAACCGTCAACCTAACGGTTTGCAGGCCAGCGCGTTACCCGCCACACCACACTGCTCTCCTTATAATTACAATTGACTTACCTTGACATATCACTGTTCTTATATCAGATCGTTGGCGTGTTTCAACAAATTTAATATCGCCGTTATTCGTAAATTGAAAATAGAAGGCCGGTTTGCTAACATCTGTCGTCATGTACAAATCTGAGAGTACAGACGGGAAACGTTCAACTGGGCTTAAATCTTTCCACACAAGACACTTCATTGTGTCCGAGGACACAGGGGTGCCGTTGTCAACATGTCGGCAGTTGGGATGTTTCTTCATCAATCCGAACCAAGCAACCGCTCTGAAGGGGGTTATCAGACATCAATTAGAATTGTTTCAATAATTTGTCAAACGGGTGAAATTTAAGGAAAGTTACATATTATATAAATACTTGTTTTACATGAAGCAAACATGTTGTTGTACCCAAAGGATGTTTACATTGGCTATATTATGTAATTTTTATTTTTTGTAAGTAATTCGACATAATTATTCATATGTGAACTTTCTATATCGTAATTAGAATCCATGTGGTGAATCAAGCTAGCTGTATCATTATTATACCGTTGTAAAATAATAAGATAATAATAAAAGCACAACTAAACAAATTAAATGAGTATATCGTTTACATATTTGTTTTCCATGGTTACGCATATGAGCATGATATACATATTGTTTGTGTATGTGTATTATATTCACAAATACGTCGGATAAAGAAATAACGACACAATGCGATATTGTACGTTAGTTTGATTATGTGACATAGTATAATTTATAGATAGTAACAATAATTATTGTTATTTTTATTATAATTAGAATTATGAATATTATAATCATTAAGAAATAGATCAGTAATATCTTGTTATATCATGAAATATATTAGTATGTACACTCAGCTATGTTTTTAAGATTTAATAGAAATTCAATGGGTGATTTACTTATATATGTACTCTTTTAAGAGCACGGATTTATTGCATTTTGTACGAGTAGGATATATTTATTAAAGAAAAATGTTATGGTCATTATTGTAGTCAGAAAAATATATTGAAACAAATAGTATTACTTTATTATTATTATAATAAACCTATCAATATTAGCCTATATGGAAATGATTTTATTTATACTCTATGATAATACTAATGTGTTTATTATAGAATAATAACAGTATCATTATGAGAATCAAGGTATAGCAAATTAATGAAAAAATAAAGCTTGTAGAATATATATAGTAAATAACTAATACATAACAAATTAAACAAAATTAAATAAAAAAATAGAATAACACGTTAAATACAAAGAAGTTAAGCGATGATAGTACGATCGATATAAACAAATATGGCAAAAAGGGATCGTTTTACTAAATGTTGCTAACATGGCCGGATAGTGATGAATGGTATAAAATAATTCCATTTTAAGCGGAATCTGCTGTGTGGTTGGCGGAATTATCTTGACGAGGGGAAGCGTAGAGGGAAGAAGTAACTGAGTGCATGACCTATAGATGAGAGAATGGCTGGTAGATGAGTGGGAGGTGAGGTACAGCTTCATTGCTTTATTTATGCGGCAATGTTTCCGAGTGGTGTAAGTCATGACATAAACAGTCAACCTACTTTCTATGAGAGTGAAGTTAGCAACAGACTCAGCAACTTAAAAATTCAAATTAAATGTCAACATTTTTCCTTTTACGTACTAGAAAAGTATTTTAAATAAAATTGAGCAAAAGATAGTTATGAAATATATCAGCCTAGCTTGGTGCTGAACCATTTAGAACCATTGCGCATCTTCTATACTTTTTGTGGGAATGAAATAAATGAATAAAATATGTGCCCAAATGTTTGAACTTTCTACCTGTTATAGAAATTTTAAAAGGTAATTTTTTAGTCAAAATTAGCCATTTTTGTCATTTTTGTGCTGCTGGCTTTGTTGCTAGGTACTAAATGAATTACCTGTATAAATTAATATAATAGGTAGACATTTCTAATTGTTAGGGTAAATACATTGTTCATACATTTTATTCACACGAAATTTATAGAAGATGCACAATTTTAGTAGTGGTTATAAATCAGTCAGCACCAAGGCTGGCACCAAGTAAGCCACCTAAAATCAATAATTTATAGTAAAATCAATAAAAAATTTCATAGATATTTTTTTGCACATTTATAAGGGCTATTTTACTAGAATGCAAAAGGAAAAGTTGCACATTTAATTTAATTTTTTTGTTGTTGTGGAGTTTAATGCTAACTTCACTCCTCCTCCTATTTTCGACCATTCATAGACATAATTTATGGAACTGTCTAGAATATTTACATTCTAACTGTCTGTATCGTGCACAATTAACAAAAAGAAATGTTTGTAAAGACTCACCGTCTATCCGAATTTAAAAGGTCTGAAATAAGCTGCACGTCTGTGTTGGTCTCTATTTTGGCTAGAATCTTAGTCTTCCCCATCCGTTTGCATTTTTTGATTGCCTCCCACCAGTCCATGACGCTGCCCTCATAAAGGGAATATTTATGTTGGTCTACAACATGATGGAAGCATAGATATCATTGCAAATTGTAATATTCTACTACATGGTGCTTTCTTAAAAAGAAGATGACGCAGCAAATGACGCCGTGTGTAGAATTTAGAATTCAGTTTCTTACGGTCGACTATTTACAGATGCTAGAAGCTAATGAAAAATATTTTGATAACATAGCCCTCCCCCACCTCTCCCCTTTCCCTCCCCTCCCCACTCCCTTTCCCCCCTCCCCTCCCATCCCTACGGGCTATTGAGAGATACTAAAAGCTGCTAAACAATTGTTTGCTAAATGGGAACCATAAGGAGGCACACAATTCCGTCAAAAAATGTATTTTTATTAAAAAATATGTTATTGCTCATAATAAAAACTACAATTATCTCAATCAATAATAATATAATTATACATAATTACATTTATTATGCATATCTATTATTTTCATTCATTTAAAGATATAACATACAGATAATTTTCCTTTTTTCATAGTTTAGTTCACTTTTTAAAAATTATAAAGTTATACATTTAAATTATAAATTTTAAAGTAAAAATTAAAATTAATTATCTCATTATTTATTCAGTTTTTGACGGGCTATTGAAATATGCCAAATGTCAATGACAAATATTTAGCAAAATGTCAATATTTGTCTATAAAAACAAAAGCGAAAAATAATTTTGATCAAAAAATTATATTTTTAATTTATTCAAGTTTAATTTTACCCAAAAAAATAAAACAATTTATATATGGAATTAAAATCCATTTTATATTTTTTGCTTATAATTATATGCATAACTTTATTGTCCCCAGGGGCTATTTGAAGATACCACATTTCAAGAACATATAACTTAAACTTACTAGAGAGCTGAAAAAGCGGTCAACAATTTTCAAATTCAATAGCTCATTTTTTATTTGTAATAAAAATTAAATTTAATAAAATTTAAAAAACTTTTATTTTAGACTCTCAATGCCAATTTCCACGTTTTTTGCACCAAAAAATGCAAAATTTTAAAAAGTTTTAAAACATGGAAAAGAAAAAAAGTAGTCTAGTATCTAGTACTAGTAATCTAGTATCTACACATTCTAATGTAGGAAAATAATCGATTAGCAACATTAAAGTAATGATCAACAATTGGATTACATTTTGATTACGACCAGATCGACACTCAACTAAGTGTTTTTTTGCCTATATCTATATTGTTTATAATATTCCGATTTGAAAAAATTCAAAACAAAATTCATTGCGGTATAAATCAATGAAAATGACAAATCTAATATATATAAGAAAACTTCAGATAAATCCAACGTAGTACCATTGACGTATAGTATAAACCGTACATGCTTTGAATTATTAGTATGTATTGTGACTTGCAAATATAATTAATTATTAACTTTAATTCCATTATTTCTGGATATGTATTTTTGAACCCATTTGATAAATTAATAACATTATTTTATAAACTATTCTAAATATATAATTTGTACTTATCAGACACTTGGTTATCTCTCTTATAGATTGAAAATAATTGTCAGTTTTTAAAATAATACCTCCCCAGAGTATGACATGGTTTCACAGCATTTTTCTTGAAATTAAGAATAACACAAGAAGATCTAAATGACATAAACATCGAAAATATGTCTAAAAAAGAAAGTTAATATCCAGATGTCTTAATTAAAACAAAAGTTATTCCTATTTTTAAAAGTGCAAACAGATTGCATTAGCAACTACAGATGGGGGGTCCAGGGGTTCTGGGGCCCCCTTTGCTAGAAGATGGCGTCATTTCTGTCTCTTTTTCGGTACTGCCTGACATGGTTAGTTTTAGGTATATGTGCTCCTAGCAATGTTGGAACCCCCCTTTCAAAAATACTGGATCCGCGCCTGGTACGTGTTGAACAATCGGCACCAGTCAATGACGAACTATTTTAAATATTGCATAATAGGCTGTGTGATAATCGAAGTAATATAAATGCTTTTAACATAATGTATAATTCTTATATTAATTGATATATATATATATTTATTTATCATATTATATAATGTTTCTTTATAAATATACCTATAGTAAAGATTTTATAAATTGATGGGAAATACTCTAAGTTTATAAATATAACAAGTCAACAATATATTATTATGAAAAGGTAATTTAGTAATAGACCACCATTTCCAAGTGATGATGAAACCTTTAATTATCATAATTATAAAAAAGATAACATGCATGATGTAATTTAACTAATGCAACTCTCAACAAATAACTAAGAGTCATGATATATAGATCAATACGAGGTTTTTGAACATTTATAATTCGAAAGCAAAAACATCATAATTTAATTACCTGCATCAACTGTAACCTGATGAAAGCAGCAATAGTGAAGAGCGATTATAAGCAATAATCCAAATTGTGTTACCATTTCAAATACCTATCACAATAATTGTCACAATAATTAACAGGCATAGTATGTCGTTAAGTTTAGACAACCTTCCATATATAGCAGAAAGTATTAATATTCCCTAAAGTGAAGCAATTGTTGAAGCTAACTGTTTGCATTTAGAAAGACATTACCTGCCATAGCATAATAAGGACTACTATATAAATATATTTATTTACTTCAGTGTCAATATTTAACGACGGTTTGTGAAATTTGTAAAGGGATTATACACTGGGTTGAGAAGCCTTTAAAAATGACTGCCAGTTTAATTAAAATAATGATTATTGTATAAATTAAAATAATGATAATTGTATAAATTAAAATAATGATAATTGTATAAATTTAAATAATGACAATTGTATAAATTAAAATAATGACAATTGTATAAATTTAAATAAGTTAAATTTATTATGAAACTAAGAATATAAAAAAGAATGCTGCCCAATTCTACAATGAAGTGAAAAGTATATATTCGATATTGTATAATAATCCTTAAATCTGTGTAATTTCAAACTATATCCTCAATCATTCAAAAAGTGTAGGGTAAGTTAAGTTTTTTTTGCTCTGTTATGGAATAGTATTTTTTATAGCTAATGCAATTGGTAAAAAATACCACTTCATATTAAAGTAGAAAAATAATGTGGGACATTAATTACAATATAATGATAACAACATTTTTGCTGATCTCGTACTATATGGGGGCATATTTTAACAAGAAATTAGCTCATCAAGTATCATATACAACAGTGCGGGCATTTTTGTAGAGAACATGACAGCCTGTGCATTGTTTTATACAATGTCAATATGAATAAAACCAGAATACTTACAATAGATGTACCATACGGTAATAATTGAATTGAAAAAGGGGTTGTATGTTGCTACATAGATAGGACTATAACATAAATACTAGTATACTCGTACATGTTTAAAATAATTTTAAAACGTGGAAACAAGTATACATAGTATAGGGTTCGCATACATGTAAACTTGGAATAATATTTTAACTGTATTAGAATTTTTAGCAATAGAATTGTAGTTTATTTAAATGTATACATTTAAGGACCAATAAACTTTCAACGTATATACTTAAAAGTTAATAAACTTACCGTATTTCAATGAACTTCAATAAACTGGACCGTATTTCAATGCCTGGAAATATACATATAAAAAGTTTAATGATGAATTCAAAATACCAAAAGTGTTTTGAGCATTATAGCTTCAAACGCTTAAATCGAACTGAATTTCAATAATATGATCCAACAAATTCACCAAAACTCATTAATCAACGCATTATATGAGGTGTCATCTTGAATTGCATTTGTCATTTAGTTTGATATTTGAATTTGTAGTTTGTCGTCGAGCAAACCTTTTATTTGCAGAAAAGTCAATACTGAATCTGAAATAATAAGATCGTTAGGAAAATTTAGAGTAATACGAACGAATGCCACAAACAAGAAAGTCACAACTGTGAAGACCTTACTGCATTTGTGTAAACCTATTTACGGAATATGTTGAACAAGACCATTCTTATGAGTGAGCATACGTTTGGAGGTATCATGAATACAAAGATAGGTTTCATCGCAATTATGAGATTCATACATCAAATACAAGCTGCAAAAAATCGCTAAGAATGGTTAATGAGTTAGTGAAATGATAAAGTTATATGTACATCAAGCAGTTGCAAAAAAAGGAGTGTCTTCTAAATCGAACAAAATCGTATGAGAAAAAACGGTGAACTAGTTCATAGTTTTTGAGAAGGAGAGCTAAAGTCAACTGTTTTCATTTGCAGGAAGAAAATTCACAAATCTAAAGCAACACCTGAGAAAAAAATGAGGTCGGATATCAGCCGAAAATGATGCGAAATTATTTTATCAAACTGCAGTGAGTCTGAAAACGATTTAAGTTTGTTAAAGATAATATTTGAAAATATCAGACATTTAGAAAATCGATTTTTTTTGTTTCGTTTAATTTTCAAAAATGTATTGTTTAAGCAATATTTTTTCGAAAACCTAATACTCCTAAAACATCGTTCTTCTTATCTATAATAAATGTGTATTTGGTAAGTTTCAATAACTTTTCAAAAACTCTTTTAGAAAAGGGTTTTCTACATTTCAAAATATTAAACAAATTATTTATATACACATATTATATAAATATGTCATAATTCTAAATTTACAGATAAACTTAAAATCTTGATATTTTTTAATATAAAAAACTTTATTGTAAAGTTAATGATTAATATATATTTTTTAACATTAACATAAATTAGTTTATACATTAAAAGTAAACTATTTAATTCAAAAAATTGTTTTATATTTATAAATAATTAAGTATATTAAAAAATTCTTTATCTTTTTTCTGTGTTATTTACAAGCGATACACATGTAAGTGCGCATTGGAAAATGAGTATATTGTAGTACGTTGTTTGTATTTCCATTTTTTAATACTTTTATTGAAGTTCAGGGCCGGCAGAAGGATGTAAAAAGTTGGGAGGGGGTACGGCCACACCCCTCCCCCACCGGCTTCGCAGGCTTATTATTGTATTGATCATACAGTAACGTAAGGTTATAATACATTTCAAGAACAAAAAATATTTAGTTCTAATATTGAATTATAATAATACTTATTAATTAATTATTATAAAATTATAATAATCATACATTTATTATTAATTAGTTATTATTAGCGCTAGTATTATTAATTAGTACATACTATGTTCCAATATTTTGTCAAATATCTGCAATTTATTACTGCAAACTTAAATACAATATAAGTAATATTGCTCATAAACACTTGATAATGATGTAAGATATTCATTATAAAACCATTTATATTATTCGCTGTGGTTTTCCAGATCAATATGGGGCAGAGTGTTTTATGTTACAGTATTTAAAAGACTACTCAGGGAGTCTTTCGCTCACTGGGTTCCAATGTTGCCCATTTTACGGATTTAAGGCACTAAACGAATTTAAATGATTGAAACCTCTTCAACAGACTGATTTATCTACAGACGACCACTCTGAGATCTTACTTATACACCTAACCTTATGGAACTATAAAAAAAACACATAGACACACCGTATTTATTTCATACTTTTTTCTTATTAACTCAAGTTATTTCATACATGTTTTTAACAGACAATAACTTTTAATGTTTTTTTTTTCTTCTTAATTTAAATTGTGACAGTCTAAAACAATCAGTAGCAAACTATAATAAATCCTGACAACTACAATATATGAACCTGTTCCCCTGATTTATTGACAGATGGAAAGGTCGCACAATGAATGTAACAAACAGAGTTTGTAAGTGAATATGAGAATACTCAGGAATATCTAATATAACATATAAACTCACGCATCAAATGATCTTGGGATGCTTTAACGTGGAGTATATAAGCATGTGTTTTTCACAAAATATTTAAACAAACATAAATTATCTCGCAATCAAACATTTCAAACAGTTATGCAAATAAATCATAAGACAGGTGAAAAAAATCCCATATTTAAATATTTTGACGTTTTACAATTTTACTGCAGAAAATGGTGTGAAAATGGGTCAGGCTTCTTGGAAATATAGCAGACTTTATTATGCATTCGCATTTTGCTGTTTGGTTATCTGGATTGGACATGGTTTTGCCAGTGGTAAGACAATTTGGTTATTTTTTTAATTCTAGAAACAAAATGCGTTGTAATGTTTCTTAATATTCTTATTTATTTTTATTGCATGTAAAAATGCGGTCCATTTACGTCTTTTATTAAGTTATTATCTGCCTGTCTATGTCATATTACTCACATTTATGTGTCATATATTGACAACCCAACTTTGTCAATTAACTGTCTCAACTATGTAATGATTGCTGTTGTGAACGATTGACTTCGTAACGCATGTCACCCTAACTAAGTATATACAATGTATATGCATATGTAGTTGATTATATAATAATGTTATATTAAGAGATACTGTATTGAAGAGTAATGCACAATCATTGAAATACTGATAATTACATTTGTTCTTGTAAATAATGTGTCACTTGCGATATTTTATTAAAAAATCTACATATATATTATAAAAAAAAAAAAATTTATAGAATAGGTTTACAAATGTTTATTGAATTTATGTAATTATTGGGACATCTTAAAAATCACAAAATGCAGTTATTTATTAAAAATATTTAATTTTTGAAAACATAGTAAATACAATTTTTTGTGACGTTAATTATCCTAAACAATTTTAACGATATTGATTTATCATTAATTTTTAATAAAATTGCTATCTATACATGAATGTCAACAATAACGTTAACGAAATTGAATCAATATAAAATGTTATATCTACATCTAGAAGAAGCTGAAATAATAAAATTATATAAATTAAGAACATTCACGCATATCTCCCATACTTTATAATGATTATTTCATACACATTATAACATACAGTAATATACAATTGATCTCTAAAACCAAATCTCATTTATCTTATAGCATAATGATTACGAAATTACATTTCGAATAAATAAAACATATATCTAAACTTATCTATCATTTATATCAAAATAATATTTCATGCCAGACTAGTAACGTCTCAAACTTGCGAAAGTCGTGTAAAAATGTAAAATATAACAAATATGGTTGTGAATAAATAGTTTTAATCCAACCAACATTATCCAACCAACCAACCAACCAACCAACGAACGCTTACATAGTTAAGCTGCTTATCGATATAATTTAGTTGAACAAATATGTGTCTCAGTAGGGTACATTTATATTTTCTTTCATTTATCCACAATAACCTCTTCTAAAAAAGATCTAGCAAAAGTTGTAATCATTTACGCTGCTACTTTTTTTGTTTAACGATGCGTTTTTTCCTAAACTATATCCAGAGCATAATGATTTTCAGGACGGTGAGTTTTTTAATACCACAGTACCTACTTAGCATGACATCTCCAGCTGTATTCACAAAGCAAACAGTACGTCTACCAAGTTCGACTAGGGTAGTCGTGATTGTTCTAGTCGGACTACCCTAATGGTATGCACAAACATTTGCTAGCAAAAGTACAATTTCTCTAACTGACCGAACTATATATGAATTCATGTGTAAATGAGTTTTATTGTTAGCTGGTTGGTTTAAACGGAAAATGTGAAGACTCCATTTTGAGCTGACGTATTTCCATCTGCACTGCAATATATCCTTCTTCGATCCAGATTGATACACTTACTCCAGCCTCCTAACTCAATCGAGAGTATATTCATGAACACTAGGTTGCTAATTACTTCTTCATAATTGATCCACTCTATCTTATGACTATATGACTATTTGTGTCGACCTCCAGTTCCGCGTTTCTTTACACTTATCGATCATATAACATGTTCCAAAGATAAACATTAAATCGTAACCCCTTCTTCAGGGCGCTTGATCAGGTGTTTATATTTTATTTTCATATATGTTCTTGAGAGTTGTTGTTCAATTTGTTCCATAGTGGTTTTGTACGGTTGTCCTTTCATTAAGCCTTCCTCATTACTTACATTAATCTTGTTTACTCCAGCATATTCTAAAACAACAACAGCATTTTCCCTAGCTGGCTTTAACATGCACATAATTTGCTCCATGTGTTTCAGGATATTTACTTTCATCATTTATTGTTCCTTATTATCCTTCAGCTTTTTCAAACACCGAAGATTTTGCTATAGTATGCTTTATTAATCGCATCATTGTTCGGAGTCCCATATTCTTATTGCTGTTAGCATCCATAATTGTCCAGACATGCTCTTCAATACTTTCAGGAATTTCCTTTCAATGCTTGTTTACCTCAATTATCGGTTGTCCAGATGCTCAATTAAATCGATTTGGTTTCTTCGATTTCTCCTTTTCCAGGGATATATTTTATTCATGTAGAGTTTTGATATCTCCTAAGTTTTGACTTTAGCTCGAGCCATACTGCTACCTATAAATTGAAAGCAAACATTTTTGACACAGAAAAAGTTGTTTTGATAAAATGCTTTCAGAACGGTTTTACTGATTGTTTCAGAATTTTTAAAGTGACATCATTAATTTATATCATGCTAAATATTTAATATTAGCTCTTTTTAATTTAACGATTTTACCCTTTCACGATTACTTATTGACACTAGTTGTGTATTTTATGAAAGTTAAAATTCCTGGGTTAATTCTAATTATACATATAATAATGTATGTAATTTTTATGATTTTTTCCCATCAGCATAAGTTTGATTCGATTACGCTTTTGTTAAAAAACTTTTTTAAATGACTTTTACATATAACTTTGCACCGAATAAAATTAAAATAAAACGACTGTAAATTTAAGTAAATTTACTGTATCGAAACCCATGTCATACTGTTGCTAAATTACAGCATGAAATACATGTGCTTACTTTTTTTCTTTTACAGGAAAGAAGAAGCGTTTCCAATATCTCAATAAAAAAGACCCTTTTTCATGGCATGAGGCAGTCGAAATGTGCAAAAGCAGTCGAGCTATTCTGGCGAAAGTTCGAACCCCTGCTGAGGTGAACGACATCATTACTATGCTCGGTATGATACAAGTGTAAGTTGAAGGATCACGTAACACGCTTTTACTAATTAATAAATAGGTGTTTATATGTTTTCAAGTGTAAAGATTAGAAAATAGTGTTATGAAAGCTTGTTATCATCTTTTAACTGGATACTTTTAGTACAACTTTCAAAACTTTTCGATATAAAAAATGATATATTAAAAAAATACATAAACATTTTGCAAAATGTGTAATTGCCAATTAATAAAAGACAAAATCAAAATTGAGTTTGATTGAATTTAAATTTAAAATAACACTCAGCATTTCAAATTTTTTGCAAATTTATTTGAGTTAAAGTATGAAAAATAAAAATTACGCGGTTATTTGATTGTAAAATATATCATACATGAAAACATATCACACTTAAGAAACGATATCATGCATAAGAAACAATACATTATACATAAGAAAACACATATCACGCGTAATAAACAATATATCACTTCTAAGAATAATGTATCACTTCTAAGAAACAATATATCACTCGTAAGAACATCACGCATAAGAAATAATATATCACTTGTAATAAACAATATCACGCATAAGAAACAATATATCATGCATAAGAAACAATATTAATATTTCACGTATAAGAAACAATATATCATGCATAAGAAACAATATATCATGTATAAGAAACAATAAATAACGCATAAGAAACAAAATATTATATATAAAAACATATATATATATATTAGTAAATACTAGAATGTATAAATTGTAAATGTATAAATGCAATCATTTTAGTTTAATACCAGTGCAGTACCCAGGATTTTCAAACCGAGGAGGCACTGGTTAAAAAGGGCACCACTGATTAGATTTAGGGCCCATGATACATG